>VXBC01004925.1:2109107-2214168 GCA_013399945.1 Ploceus nigricollis | reverse complement strand
CTTAGCACAGCAAAGATCCCTAGCACCAACCCTTCCTTTCTGGCCTCAGAGAGAAGAATTCTTGAAATCCATGCACAGAAAGGGTGATGGCCCTCCTTTCCTAGCTAGGAGACTGGATGCTGGAAGGTGCTTCTCATCAAATCAGAGAGACCTACCAATAGGTAAGAGATGAGGAGGCACAATGCTTTTTTATGTCACTGGGGCTTTCTATCTCTGCCTCATTGCCTGAACACCTCACAAATCCTTGCAGTAAGGGCTGTGTGGTGAATTCATCTTCGGAGATGGAAGTGTGAAGAGGAGTATGTTCCTCCCTGATCGTCATGAAATTTCTCTCTGGTGGAATGTCATCCTAATGAAGGGCTTTCTAGAGTTCTAGCAGATGTCATCAGCAAAAGGCTACAGTTCACAAGAAGTGGCATTTTTTAGTGTAAAACTGTTTCCAAAAGTCTCCCAGTGTAATCCTTGCTTCTAAGATCTAGAACCATTGTCATTCACTTGTACTGACATGCCAAAGGAGTAGGAGAAAGGGAAGGAAGTCTGCCCAGCTGTTCCTAGAATGAGAGTGTCGCAGACTAAAGCCCCACTCCAATTGCCCTCCATGTGTGGGTCCAGTGACTACATTCTGGCCAGGTGAAGGACAAGGTACAACAGCAGGAAAATCAAGAATTTCCATCAGTTCAGCATCTGTCTAGGCTGGGCACCAGCATGAAATTTTACCTGGGAGTCTTTTGAGTCAGGGAAGCCAAGACCTTCACCCTAGGACCCTTAAATCCTTGTTCTTCTTAACTAGCTGGTTGAAAGACCAGCTTTGAGCACAGGGCACTTACAGGGGATGAACAGTAATTCCTCCAATTTGCAATCCCATGGAGACACACTAGAGGAGTGGCCAAGGCACCTTCATTTCTCGCATAGCAAAGGAATGTCTCAGAGAACAGTCCAGAGAAGTACCTGTAGTTGGTGTGGTGGTGGTGTATGTTGGTGTTGGTGAGGATGTGCTTGAAGTAGTTGAGGTGGGTGTTGTTGTCGGGGTGCTGGTGGTGGTGGGAGTCTCCGGCGGCAAGGTAGTGGTTGTCGATTTTGGTGTGCTTGGTGTGGGTGTAGGTGGGGCTGTTAGAAACAGCAGGGACAGAGAAAACAAAGACACAAATGCATGAGTGGGACTCAATAGGAACTGAACAGGAGCTGTGCATGAGGTAGCTGGCACAGAGCTAGAGAGGTCAGCCCACCCTTAGCACTGCAAAGGTCCCTAGCATGAGCCCTCCCTTTCTGGCCCCAGAAAGCAGAATCCTTGACATCCATGCACAGAGAGGATCATGGCCCTCTTTTCCTAGTGAAGAGATTAGGTATGGTGCTGGAAAGTGCTTCTCACAAAATCAGCAAGACTATGTCAGCCTGAAGAAGGAAGCCTGTGCAGCCCTACCCAGATAATGCCTCTTCAAACAGGAGTTTGAAGCGTGGCTTACTCTTTTCTCACACAGCACATCCTTCTGGGAATATTGTCTCCAGCAGAAGCTTAAAAGTCCAAACCCTCCTAAGACTTCCTTGCAGACCAACATTTTCTAGGATCGTGACCTGCCTTTAGTAGCCAATAGCCCTTTATTTCTCCAAAGGCAAAGTAAGATCACAGAGTATTTTTCTCTTAAATAGCTGTAGATGTTGAAGTTACTAGAGTGGGAACTGATGGTGTATACTCACATGTTGTGGAATGGATGTGTATGGGCGGGGTGGTGATTTCTGTTGAAGTCCTGGTTGTAGCGGTGCTTATTGTTGTCTGGGTGGTGGTTGAAGTTGAAGTTTGTGGTATAGTAGGTGTAGTTGTAGACCCACAAGGTATTTCTTGCCACTCACAACAGTTTACTCTGATTTCATAATTATAGCAAAGTGGCCACATAGTTACATCTTGCTCATCATTTTTGCAGATTAGCCCATATTTAACATTACACTCTACTTTCTGACCAAGATCTTCTAAGCTCACATCAGGTTTATCCTTAGCCCTGCATTCAATTTCTTCAGGAGCTGCACATATTTTTTTTCCATGTTTTCTTATTTCATCATATGTTTCATAGTCACCATCACCTTCTTCAGGATTACTAACATCAAACCACTCAGTCCAATCACAGATTAGTTCTGTGACAATGCATGGAGCTGCAAGAAAAGACAGAGGTTTCAGACTTTACAGAGAACATCCTGAGAAGATCTATTTTTTATTTTCTTCCATTAAGGACTAGAGGACTGCATTGCAATTTGTAATATTTCCAAAGAAAAGAGTTCTAAAATCAGTTCTGTATTACCAGGTCTTTAAACTGGAAGTTTTGCATCAAAATAAAATCACCAAGCTCAAGCCTTTAAAGGTCCTTCTTCTCTCTATACTAATGGCACTTTTGAAATTATAAAAAAATTATTCATTTTTGTTTAAATTTTTTTTTCTGTATTGATTGTCTTTAATTTACTCTTCCTTTAAACATTCCTTTGATATTTTTAACAACCTTGTTTTGTATTTATAACTTACTTGTAGTTACTGGGCGGCTTGTAGTGGAAACTGAAACAGAACAAAAAGAGATTATAATTTCAAAAGAAATATAATGGTATATTTTTTTTGCTGACACTCCTAACATTATTTCTACTATCCCATTAGGATATTGAAAAGCTAACATTTTTTTTCAAAAATAGGAAGGCACCCTATACATTTATACTTACAATTTCTTTCATGAGAAATGAATCAACTCAAAATGCTAAAAGTCTTTCCTAGTGTGGTGTGATAAAACAATCCATAAATATTGCTCTATCTGTGTCAACTATAATCCCATATAATTGTACATTCTACATTTAAAATATTTTCCTGAAGGAAATAATTTTTAGATCACATCTCTATTGATGATTTACCTGTGGTGGTGGTGGTAAGAGTAACGTGAAGAGAGGAGGTTGAAATGGTTGTAGGTGAAGATGTTGGACAAGGATAGACTTCACCAGGAACTACAGAGCCATTTTCTGCACAAATGTATGTTATACATGTGTCACCGTCCTGCACTTGTCCCACAGTAGCACCCACTTCATAACTTGTTCCATTGATGACACAAGGACACCCTGCAAAAAAGAGCTTTACTGTGCAATTTTCCTACTACCATGTAAGAGGCAGAGGCAAAATACTTATGGACAACAGAGCATTTACATGAGTCATGCATGTTTTTCAGACCTGTACCTGCAGCTTAGATCTACTATATTGTGCTAATTTATCTTTACATTTAAAGCAATGCTAGAACATATTTAATCAAGTCCTTAATAAAATGCCTGGTGGTACAGATTTAGAAAGCAGGTTTTAAAATGTTCTAAGAGAAGTAATAATTGCAATTTACTACCTGACACTTTTATATTAATAACTACATGTTCGGGAAGTGCAAACTCATAGTGCAATCCATTAGTTTGGATATGGGACATGGGGAGAAAGACTGAAAGGGCATGAGAAAAAGGTTTAACCAGAAGTACTAACATCAAGGTTCAACAAAAGTGCTGCCAAATTTTCTTTAGTCACAACTTTCACTAGCACTGGAAAGAATTATTCTAAATCAATACTAAGCCTTTGTAAAGTCAGACAGAGCAGTGCTGTGTATTTTCTTTTCTTTTTGTTTCCAGAAAAACCCAAACATTATTTACCTGGGAGTGGTTTACACTGTATGGATCCTGACGGGACACAGACACTAAAAGAAAAATTTTCAAAAATTAAAATGTTGCTGATGTTTTATGACACCTGTTAGCAGAATCAAGAGCACAGAAACATAGATATTTGTCACTTGATCTTCATTCACATGACTGGATATTTTTCTGGGTATATCTTCTAGTATTGCCTACCATTTTTCTTTCAAACTATGTCACCACTTTCAGTTCAATTGAGAGCTGCAATATTGCAATAACAACTGTTTTGCAGAGTGAATTTACAGCTAGATCAGATTATTCTCTGGTCACCATGTGGAGCCAGAGGTGTAAGTGCTGTCATTGCAAACACTCTAAGCATGAACAGTTAGGACTCAACTATCTCTTTCAGGGCAAGAGTATTTCAGACTACAGTGATTTTGAAGTCCCAGTTTTAAGTGAGAATGCAAGGCAGAGTAGCCCCTCTCTTCCCAAAGAGTTATGAGAGTTGAAAGGTTGTTTTATAAGTTCATCGAGGTTTCATTATATAATTTATGACAGTTGACAGGTATAATTAATGAATTTGCTAATGCACTTATTATAATAACACTACCAACCTGAAATGTGGATTATTATGGGTTTGGAAAATTATGAAATGCAAGAATATACCAGCTCTTCAGCTGAAGTTGTATCTCTATTTATTTGAAGCCCAGTAAAGTAAATTAAGGACTCGGCATACACTAATTATTTCCTGAATTATTGCAAATAATTTTTATATACCATATTGTACAGTTTTCTTTTGTGGGTACTTCTTGCCAAGGGGGTATATAGGTTCCATCCTCGAGATAACATCCACATTGATCTCCAGTCACACATTGCTTTGTCTCTTCATTATAAATAGGTTTGTCGTTAGGGCATCTGGGGTAGCAACCTATCGATGACAGGTAGAACAGAATTCAGGATGAAGAAAAAGTACAAAAATTTAACTCAGTGATATGTTGCCTTCTGAAGGTAAATTATTCTCACTGAATCAAGCATAGTGAAAGAAATCTAAAACTTCCCATTCAAGCCAAACTGTGGACAATTAGTCTTTCCAAAAGACTTCAACACTTCTCGTTGATAATACTGGTGTGAGGAGGATTAAGTAAGAAGTTTTTTATGAAAACTAGTGAAGTTTCTTTTTCTTAGTTCAATACCTTGGAGAAACCCCTAATTCATACTCATTTCTATGGACAGCTAGTAATTTTAAGACAAAGAATCCAATTTTTGTATAGATAACTATATAAATAATACTTTTGTGTGGAATATGGAAGCAGATTCACTAGCAAACAGGTTTTTCACTACATTTCTTGGAACATTAGACCTTGTTTATATGTCTTGAATACACCAGGTATCTCTACCTCAAACAGATAATTTATCTGTGTTTTTCCTTACCCTCAGCCAGTGATCCAAACTTCACTGCAAGGGATTAATTGACTGTCAATTGTCATTCCATTTTTCATGTAAATACACTTAAAAATATTATTCTGTTGTTATTATTATTGTATATCCTTCCTCCAAATAATCTCTTATTAAGTCCAATTATTAATGATATGAATTTCTCTTTTTACTGTACTAGAGTTCTAAATAGACTTTAAACTGAAGCAACATGTAATTAACTGATACTTAAAAGTCACTTTACACTGCCAGACTGTACTTAAGATGTCCTAACAAAAATAAATGTGCTCTATATTTCTATTGAAATTAAGCAACAAAAATAATTCAGAAAGATAATTGGATATATAATAATCTGCCTTCTGAGACTTCCCAAATCTTATCTATCTAATAATATAAGACAATTTCTTTTAAAATACAGAGGCTTCTTGGGTTTTTTAAAAAATATTTTGCTTAGGGATTTTAGTTGATTTTTTTAGTAGGGTTTTTTGGTGGGGTTTTTTTTTTTTTTTGGTTCAGTTTGGTTTGGTTTGTTCTGTTCCTCTTGAGTTTTGGTTTGTTTGATTTTTTTCTTTTAGCTTTTTTGCTAGCAGTTCAAAGCAAAGTCAATTGGCATTTCTTGCCAATCCCTAAACTGGAGATAAGTGCTTCCAGTACAGACCAAAAAGACTCTGTAGCTAAAAACACAGCTTCTTTCTCCAGCTTTACCATGTGGTAAACCAGAAGATACTTGTAAAGTCTTTCACATTCTTGGATCATTGCAGTCCTTTTAATGTGAAATTCCTGTTCCATTATCAACCACAAGGACTGTCACCTACTAGTGTCTCATCTACAAAGGAAACAGAATCTCCAGTGCAAATCCAATATATAGCAGCATCAGTGTGTCTGCTATGAAAGATATTTTCCAGTGTAAAGGTAAGTGACTGTTGCAGACTAATCTAGTAACAGCAAGATGATCTGGTACATAAAAGATGGTAAGGTTAAAAACACCCAGCTATCAGTGACTTGCTTCTTTGCCATATCAAAGATTTCCCTGCTTTTGAAATACTTTTGCATGGGATTCAAAATAACCATGATGTAATAATAATGCATGTTTCAGGATATTATCAGTTTTGGATAATATCAGTTTTGTGGCTGACAGCAATGTAGCTATCAACCATTGATGTTAATAAATAATAAATTACATTATAGGAAACATTTATGTAAGACTGGAGGCAAACTCAACATAGCAGATTTAGGAATATCTCATCAAGTTGACTGACTAGTCCATAATTATTAAAAGATATGTGAACAAACTTATACAAAACACAATATAAAGTGGCAAGGAATTTATTACCTTCCAGCAGTGGTACTGTAAAGTTGGTGGCGACATTATTGATCATCCTGCAGGTTGTGATATTACTGCCACAAGGCTCGTAGTGCCAGTCACACTCATTGCGAGGGTTGTAGTAGTCACAGAATATTGCTGATGAGAAAAGAGAGAAGCTGATTAAAAACAAAGTTGCCAGAATGCACTTCTGAGCAGGCCTTTAAAGGTACAACTACATCAATCTACAAGTTAAGCTGGCCAAATTTCTCTTGAGGTACAAGACCTGGACTTTCTGCTACTCTGCTTAAATTTAAGATACATCAAAACACTGGTGCCGAAGACTGAAATTGTAAATATTCAGGCCACTGGGTAAAAATGCTTCAAATCATAAAGAAAAACTATTTTTAAAAAATTATTTCAATTTAAAATTAAAGGTATCTTTCTGAGAGTATTTTTCTTCCATAGCTACTAGCAAACTTCTAAATATTTTTCAGTTTTATACAAAATAGTTCCGTCTTGCTGTATCACCCAGGCTGAAAGTCCAAGAGGAAGCATATGAGCCATTATGAATACAACTTAAATTCAGCTTAGATGACTAGAGACAGAGGAAGGAGCTTTTATTAACTTATATATCAGAGCTGAATGAAACTTATAATTTTTGTTCCACTAACTTCTTACACTTAAAAGCTCAAATTAGTCCAAATTCTGAATCTGAATGAATTTTTAAAATTAAAAAAATTATATCTTTTGTTTACTTAGAATCTCAAAATTTTGATTTGAGCACTTTTTGAGTAATATTTATTTAAATACTATTTTACATTCATTTATGATGTACTGGTATGAGTACTAGCACCACTAATGGACACTGCTTAATATACATAACACTGATTAGGTTCAGTGCTAAAGCATGGGAGTGCTATATACTTTTTCTAAAATCAAATTCTGAGTAATTTGAAGAACTGAAAGAGGAAAGGAGACGAGAAGAGACGAGAAGAGACAGAGAAGAGAAGAGAAGAGAAGAGAAGAGAAGAGAAGAGAAGAGAAGAGAAGAGAAGAGAAGAGAAGAAGAGCCAGGCTGAACAAAAGACAGCTGAAATATACAAATTTACTAGCCTCTTAGTTCCCTGATATGCTGGGAAAGGTTTCACTAAGTAGCCAGCATGACCTTGCCGTGACAGTACTAATGATTTATTTGACTGCTTTCTGACAACACCTGTATCAGAAAGATACAGTTGTGTTTATCTGTTACTCACGGCAGATGTCAGGAGTTCTCCAGAAAACACAGGCCTCAGCCTTGATGCACTCTTGGGCATACGCTGCAACTGCAGAGCAGAAGCACTCGCAGTCCCCACCACTGTCACAGGAGCAGGCATCATGAACACAAGCCTCATAGTAAGGAAGTGGGTCCACCTGTCAGGGGAAGAAATGATGCCCCAGTTCATCTCCAAATTAGTTTTCAAACTAATATGTTTGAGAGCTCTTGATATATGGGAATTGAGCTGGGAAGGAATGAGACTGTGTCTAAGAGTTACCAAATCACAAACACTTACAGGCTTGAAGCTGCTCAATATGTTTTGGGGAATAATAGACTTAAAATAATATAGCTCCTTCATAAGTTGCTATGACTGAAAAAACAAAGGGTCCTTGGCAGTGCTCACATTTTCTAATAGAGTTTCGTTTTAGTGCTCCCGAAACCAAGTTGAATTGATGCCAGTGAGGTCTTATCTTCCAGCAAGCTTTGCCAACCAAATGGTGAACAATGTCAGAAAGGCTGCATTCATAGCAAATATGAAGCATGTAATTTTGTGCCTATCAGTTTTTGGAGTTTATCCAATGACACATTAAAAAAAGCTTTTTTTTTAATTTGAGACTGCAAGAGGATCCAACTAGACTGGATTTTTGCTGCTGAAGTAAACCACATGGAAACATAACAAATTAATTAAATTAATAATTGTTTGTGACTTTACCACTGTGAGTTAAGAACAAACTGTTGTTAATATTACTATACATCAGGAAAGAGATGAGAAATAAAGAGGAGTGCTCTCTGTGCACTGTACTCTGGAAGCTGTGGGCTGTCCCAGTGTTTGCTGTGACAATTTGGAGGCACAGTACCAGCAGCTGTCTGTCTAAACTATGTGATGTCAGTTATGTCTAAAAAGATCCTTTTGTGGATTGAATACTACAAGAAGTAGTAGCCTCTTCAACAGCCACCTTTCACATTTAGTATGAATTTCCATCAGGAGATGGATCTGATGATTGTAAGGTCCTTCAATGCTTGTAATACTGATGGTCTCTCAACAAGAGATGGTGCAACTGCAGCAAACACAGACCTGTTCAGGATACATTTCTGAAGCTAACTTGCAGAGTAGTAGCAGTGAAACTGTGGTGATGAATAGCTGGGGCTGCCACCACAACTGACACAATCCCATTGCCAGAGAGACTCAGACTACTTTGACTAAGGCCACATGAAATGTTCTGACACCTGTAGCTGCACTAAAGACTTAACTGAAGATCAATCTATTTAACCATCTCTTCATTCATTTCTGATGGTCTTTTTGGTTCTGCATTATCAGAAATGTAGTGTGCTGTCCCATCCCCTACTGTCTTCTACAAACCTTGGAGTGACAAATTTTGAAGACTTCGCTCTGGATGATGCTGCATTCTTTCTCTGCCCAGGACTTCCGGTGTGGTTTCAGATCACAGGGCTTAATCTCTTGTGTGACATCTGGGCACAGGGGAGATTGTTTCCAGGAATTTCCAAAATTCAGAGGATTACTCTCCTGCAGTCCACTCCTTGTTGTAAAGTCATTGTTTGCCTTGTCATCAAAGTTGCCACACAGACCACATACTTTGCCCTGGAAAATGAAATTGAGTTTTTAAAATATACCATGGAAATGAGAAACAGGCTCTGGTAAAGTAAGAGCAAAACATTGACATGAAAAACGACAAATGACTGTCTGTGTAAATGATGACTTTCTTCTTTATTATCAAATCATTTGTACAGAAAATAAATTTTTTTTTGTCTGTCCTCAGCAAATTATTCAGCTGCCATGTCTTCCCTCCTTGAAATCATTTATATCTAGTGTATTTCCATATCTCTGTCTCTATATCCAACTTAAAACATTAAAGGATGCCCAAGTCTCTTACAGCTGAGAAGAATTATTTATTCTCCATTCTCAATTTATCATAACTCACGTATTAATATAAACCTGAGGTAATTAATTTCTGCTCAAAGCAGTTTTTATTAAAAGTTTCTAACATAATGATCACCATTTCTTCATTCATGGAAAAGAAATTACAGGGACCCATTTTTCTTGAAAGAAAATGTATCAATCTGCCCCCAATGGTGAATTTTTGGTAGTGTTATTTAAGGTCCACCAATCCCCTCAAGTAACAGTATGTCACTGTTTGTACTATGCCTCAGTATTCTCCAATTCAGCATACTGAATTTCAGGAACCAGAACCATGGTCGTACATTGCATAGGGAGTTTGGTTTTAACACAGGGCTGAGATTGCATGTAGGTTTCCAAGCACATGTGCAGTCAGTCCACATCCCCTAAATTATTCTGCATGATTGGTATCAATACTCACAAACTCAAGAGTATTGCCTGAGATGTTTATGTCTATTGGAATAACATCCTCTGCATTCTGTGCAATGTACTGTGATGTACTGTAAGAAACTCCAGAAGCACTTCTGCAAGCTGTGACACTAGTAACGCAAGCGTACCATCAGCACACAGAGGATATAGGAATTAGACATGGAGTCAGAATAAAAGAACATTTATATTTCCTTGTCTCTTCACAACACTACTTCAGAAGACAGGCACTAACCTTGTAATCAGGGCTCAGCTTGATGAAAACAGTAGTCTTCTTGTCCCAGATCAGCATCACACCATTGCTAGCCTCAATAACCAGGTACAGGCCAACTGTCCTGTTCCAATACTGCACATCATCACCAACATCTCGCTGAATTTCTTTGTACTCTTTGTTCTCCAATTTCAGTTCAGTTTTCTGAAAGATAAAAGACAAGTATTGTAACACTAACTTCTATGATGAGACAAAATATTAGACACTTGTAATGCAACTCATTCTGAAACCAGTAGCTCAGCCTCTGGGATGACTCCCAAGATGGCAGGGAGTGGTGTAGCACTTCTGTTTGAGAGAGTTTTCATCACCTGAAAGCCTACACCTTTACAGAATCATTCGATAGGGCCTCTAATGCTTGTTACAGCTGCTTTTAGGGGCATGACTTTAGAGCATTACATTTTTGGTAATACTTGATTACTGATATGTACTGACTGTCATCACTCACCCCTAGGAACATTTTGATAGCCTTTGAGCAGGTGACTCCTGTAGTTCCACAAGGGACATTCTCTGTGATGATACTGAATGAGCCACTGGAATTTTTGTCACCACAGAAGTCCTATTGAAAAAGAAAAAAAAGAACATGAGAAAATTAGGTAGAATATTTCATCGTAGTTCAATCTCATAAGAATTGCAATCGTTTAAATCTTCACAATGTATAAATAGTTACTGCTCCTTCAAATGTGAGATCCTACACACACATATTTTTACAGATGCATAGCCTTATATGCATACTTCCATGCATACATATAAACAGTTAACACAGTCTCAGCCTGGGAAAAAGAATGAGACAATAAAACAAAGTAAGGAATATATCTTTAAATGAAAGTTTCAAATTTCTAATCTTAGAATTTGGATTTATTTCACAAATGATAATTAGCTCTCACTGTAACATAGTTCTGTTACATGTAATTTATGATATCTACATCTGAAAAAAAAAAAAAAACACATTCACACAGCTTGCCTGCACTGAAAATACACAATTTATCCTGGCAGAATGTGTGAAGCCCTTGGGAACAACGATGACAGGCAATAAGGAATGACAGAACCAAAGAGGAAAGTAGATTTTCAAGGCAATCAAATTCCTTTTCAGCCCTCCTGATGAGCATTACCTGAGTAGCCACATATTCACAGCTCCCATCAAAGTCATAGAATTTCCCATCAAAAGTGTTATAATGGCCACTTCCATATATCATACAAGTCCCATAGCACACATCATCAGTGCATTTCCAAACCCCTTCCTGGCAGGTGCTAGAAAAGAGCAGAGAAGTTGAATTTTCAGATCTCACCGAGAGTGTGCAGTTTGAAAAACTGCAGAACAAACCAAGCAACTGCCTGATATAATGTGATACTGAGCAAAATATCCAAGCCTCAACTTCAGTTGTTAAGCCTGTTTTTAAGCCTGTAACATGATTTTTACTGTGTTGAGCTACAATCTTTAGATCTGATAGCATTTATTTTTAAAAATTAGTGGGTTTTCCCAACAAGAGATGCCTACTGAAAACAGAGGTAACTACTACCCCCATACTTCCAGCAGAATCTGTATTTTCTGAGATAGCAATAAGTATTCCTGAAAATTAAGGATGATATTTTCAGCTTTTGCAGCTACTGTAGTACATAAATCTAGATATGACTATGAACATACTGCATAGCATATATTCTAGAAGAGAGTATTCACTTATAACCCACCAGGTGTTGCAGTCCACTTTTATCTTGTCTCCAGAAGAATACCACTCATTGTTATGAATGCATGGGCAATCTTTTTGCTTAACACAGCCCCCTCTGCCATCATCAAATAGACCTTCAGGGCACACACAGCCTGAGACACACTCTGTCTGGAACTAAGGAATATAAGGATAAATGGTTACCTTATGACAAAGCGCTGCATCTTAATTCCACTTCTTCACTCTCTAAAAACTGCATTTAAAACCACACAGTCTAATATTGATTGGTTTTATAAGGTCCTTTTTTTCTAGGTTTCTAATGTTTTTCTTTTCTTTTTTGATTGTCTATGAACTCAATTTCTTTTTTGCTTGGAAATTATGACTCTACTGAAGACACAGTAAAGAGGAGAGGGAAACAATTGTGAAAATGGCAACAGATTATTATCATGGGGGAAAATAAAGGGTAGATTAAACCAAAGAGAAATAAACTGCTAGTTACAACTGTATTTGCTGTGTAGCACCATGTCACATAAAGAATACAGAATAAAGAAAGCAAGACACAAAGTTGAATACATACGTGATCGGTTTGAGGAGTATGACAGCTAAGTTGCAGAGGTGTTTGTGAAGTCCACTTCGAGGATGCATTGCAGTCAAAGTATATCTTGCTAGAAGAACATTCTTTTTCACCTGAAAGGTACATTGTTGGCTTAGATCAATCAAGGCAAAAGAAATGTTAGTGAAAGGTGGTAGCTTCTCAGACAGAAATCTCAGTCTATCCTTATGAAAAAAATAGGCTTAGTGAAGAGAGAACAAAGTGAAAATGTGCTACTGTTTTACATAAAGAAAGAAAACCATGCAAAACAGGTAAATGGAGAATTCAAGAGGGAAGTAGGTTTGAGTTGGGAGGTTGGCTATGGATTTTATTCTAGTTTCGTTTATAGAATGTCACTTACTTTTCATTCTTATTTTCACTGAAGCGCACTGGATCTTTCCATTTCGGCAAACACTAGAAAAGTGAAGTAAGTAGAAATTAAAAAAAAAAGCAAGCTCAATATCTTCAATTTAAGTCTAAGGACTTGTTTATATAAATTTGAGAGTATTTATTAAAGATATCCTGCATAATTTTTACTGAATTTTCAAGGCCAATTCTATTGAATCACACTCATTAATTTTTTCATTGGAGAAAAACTGTAGCAAGATTTTAGGCATAATGCACAGAAAGGTTATGTTTTAAGGAATGACTGCTATTCTATTAATCTTTAATACTATGTTTTATGACAATTTAGGAATTAGATAGTTATGACACAGATAATAATGATAATTTAAATCAAAGCCTCCATTTGAATACACAGTGTATTTTCATGACTATTGAATTTATATGCTGCAAATTTGTTGACCTATATGTTTCTTCTGCTGAATGAGAGAAGGCATTTCACAGCTTGTACTGATGACTCAGGCAGCAAACTGTTGCCAGAGATCATGGGAAAATATAACAGAATCATGAATGTTGTTTTCAAAAGCCTATGTTACAATGAATACATATCAATGGGACCTTGCTTCAGTGGAAAACACAAGCAATCCGTGTCTGCTAGAAAAGCAAACATAATACATAGCTGGCCTTTTATCTTCCTTTCACCATTCTGCTTAACAAAGCCTTATTAACACTGCAGCTTCAGAATAAGATTTATCTGTGAAGGCCAATACTCACATCTCCAAAGCAAGGTGCACTTCTCAATTATTGATAAGTTGCATTGCAACAGAATAATGCTTTGCTCAGCATGAAGATGTTGTGAAATGCATTACAAATATTCATTAAAGTACCAAAAAAACCTAAGCACGTTACACCTAACAAGCAATTTTTAAAGAGCTTTTTCCCCACAAACAAGCCAAAATAAAACATACCAGCGTTCTCCATCTTTTGTGAAATATTCCCCAGCTTCCAGGTATGATCCCTTGTAATAACATGGGCACTGGGAGATGGGCACACAGTTATCCTGGTTATCCAAGTATGTATTGGGTGGGCAGCCACAGCCATCCACAGGAGCAAAGTCTTGCAAGCAATACTTTTCACCATCAGCAAGGGAGCGACAGGTTTGCTGGCACATTGTAAGGTTGTAAAGGAAGACTTGATTTCCTGGGCAAGAAGACGCTTCACTGCCTGGAGGGAAAGAAACCAAACTGATAAATAAGGGATGCAGGATGGGCGATTTGGCCTTGACATTTCCATTTTGGTTTCTATGGCTGTGACGAATGTAGTGATAAAAACATTCCCTTAGATCTTATTAAGGTACAAAACTATCAGAAGTCACAAGTAACACTAACCTAACTTTACCAGTTGAAGACTTATTTTTAACTGCTACTAATAGTTTCTACTTTCACAGCCCTATTTGTTTTGTCAGTATCACATACTGATAATCAGAGTACAATAAACAGCTAGTCTCAAACATACTGAACTGTTGATGTAAAGCAAGCATGATCAGAAACAAAAACATTGAAAAATGAATGCACAGTAAAAGCCCTGATGGCTGGGATTCCATTAGTAAATGGAATTATATTAGCTAGACTGGGGAAAGAAGATGAAAGTTAAAAATATTGCTTTCTACTTTAAAGTATAAAAATTTCAAATTACATATGAAGAATATAACATGAATTAGTAAACATTATCAGCATTGTCTCTTTTTGGTCCATTAAACATTTCTAAGATACTCCAAATCCCTTAACAGTGAGATAGATCACTGACAACCAAATTCAGAGAGAGTCTGCTTATTTCTCATGGTTAATTATTTCCACTGGGATTACTGTTCCACTACTTACTGCAGACACTCTTTCTCCAGCCTCCCAGTATGATCCCTTTGAAAGCACAGGCTCTTGAGTAAGAGGACAGGGCAGCACACAAACATTCTTCATTGTCTTCACAGAGGCAGGTGTCATATTTACATTTCTGAAAAAAAAGAACAGAAGGGTCAATAAATCCACAGGAGATCAATTGTCCACAGGGCAATTGCAACTTGATTGCTACAAAATGTCCTTTCTGCTTTTCCTAATGTTGTTTCTATTAATTCCTGTGACCAGAGAACAATGAAAGGAACGGACAAAGACCAGAGAGTTAAAGTAGTGCTTCATTTCATACACAATGAAAATATTTGCATGCTTATTCTAACCTAAGCCAAGCCTCTTGAACCTTTAAAAAGTAGTCAGCCTCCTAAGAACACATTTTTCAAAGGATATTGATAAAATTCATTCTCAGTTACTAATTAGAAATGCAGAGAGACACAAAAACAAGTGTAATAAAGGCAAAATATTAACCAGGTCTACGAAGACCTTTACAACATTTGAGCTCACACTGGCTTCCAAGTATAAGCAATGATTTTAGAATTTCTTTTCCTCAGGTGAGCCTCCGTTACTGCTCAACAGAGATGAGCACGGGGGAAAAGAATTCATGGAGACTCTGGCATGAAAATGATTTGGTATTACATTCCAATCAATATATGGTTGGAATTTCCCCCCCCACTTTATAGAAACTAATGCATCTAAACTTAAACTGTGCACATCTGCAACTCTTGAGTCTTCTTTTCAGTCCAAATATCCAAGCCAATAAACAGGTCACAAAAAGTAAAAAAGCAAAAATAAAAAATGTACATTTTTATTCAGCAGCAGCCCATAAGGATCTCATCATATGAGATACTTTGGATGCTATGTTGCTAGAATCAGTCAATGCAAAAACTCCGGCATCTCTTACGGACAAGTTACTCACTGATGTCTCAAATGTTCAAACAATGATAAATGTCTACAGTTAACCATCTGAAATAATGCAGTACTAAAAGAGTGCAAAATTACAATACCTTATAGTATTCTGAAGGATCAATGGCTAAGTGACATCTTGCAAAAGGGCCCTTTGGGTTTCTCAGCAGAGAACACCAATGCTCAGCATAATTTGCTGCAAAAAAAAAGAGAAATTCATCACATTTCCTTAACTTTCTTGTGCCATGTCTAGTTACGCTGAGGCATAAATGCAGTGCAGAAATACAAATGAGAGAACTGTGTGCATTTTGGGGAGTGGAGAAACTACATGGAATCACCACACATGTATTTCTAATCCTTGATTCAGAGACATGCAATCATAAAATCAAAAACTGCAATCAAACTTTCGCAATTTGTAAACATGGAATTGTGACAGCTCTTTCCATTTGGGGACCATAAAGCTAAGTTAAACGTAAGGATAGATAATGATAGGAGATACAAGCTGTCTTTGCAGATAATACAAATTAATGACTGTTTTTTCCATTCTTCCACCTTAGGATTCTTTTACAATCACCCCTTAAATTTTCACTTCAGTTTGATGAAGTGCTTGTATGTATACATACTTGCAGATACTAATTATTAATGTTACAGTCCTGTAAAAAATCTTCAATGCCCCACTACAACTCTTACATGCCTGTTGCAGTAATGCACAGCAGACACTGCTCATCCTGGCAGAAGCCAACCATCTGACTTATTAATGTGCTTACCACTTTCAATGCTGAGACTGCAGGGGTCTTCCAGCTTTTCTACCTGGTCTGTGCAGGTGGACTGAGCTTTCCACGTGTTAGCAAAGGCAGCTCCTGTAGCCTCAATCAGCCCACTGGTTGTTCTAAAGTCATCACCTTCCATTCCATTGAAGTTTCCACAAAGACCTATTTGAGAACAAGGTAAAAATCTCACATAAGCATTACTTATTCTCATACTGAAAGGTCAAAGGAAAGGGACAACTGATCACAAACACTAGAAATAGCTGATTATTCCACATCAATTTAATGCATACTATAAATACTGAAGTTTTAGAAGTCCTGGTTTAAATCTTCAACATCTTCAAGAATAGTAATCACAAAGATATCTGTGCTTCAAGAGATTACTACTCTAACCCATATTTTTTATGCTTTCTGATGGTATTGAAACCACAAAATACACCATAAACCTGGTTTTGTGGATAGTTTAAAATTAAACTAAATACAAAATAAGGAATATTCTAAGAAACACCTATGTACTGGCAACAGAGTTATAGGTCATTTAAATATCAAAAAATAAAAAAAATTCTAGTTTGCTTGAGTCAATTTTCTTTCTGTTTTCTCCCCTTGAATCAACAAGTAGGATGAATTATCACTCATATAAAGAATACATGAGTATTCAGCTGTGAAACAGCATGACTTTGCTTCCCATTTGCATAGACACTTGCCTTGAAGTTTTCCTTTAGCAGATTGATCCGCAGTCACAAACAGCTGCATGACTCGAAACAGCTGGATCTGCATCTGAAGCCCAAAAGGAGTTTGTACAACAAAGTAGTTGGAAGATGGCTTGAATACTGAGAAGCTGGCTGAAAAACAAAATATGAACTGTTGTAATAAACCAACACACACAGGCTGCCAAAAGAAACACTTCTTATTAGATTCTCATGTCTCACCCAGCATGAAATCTCTGAGACCAGGATCAAATTAATATCTTTTTTCCTTTAAAAATCACTGGCCAACTGGATATGATGCTGGTGCTTACAAACTTAACAAGTTGATTACTTATAAAGACAGACTCTGGGATCAGAACCAAATGGGCATGCCCACACCATGTAGCCAGGTTTGGAAAGTGCTAAATACCTCTCTTCCACTTTTGCCTCTATAAAAACACACCCCTACATGAGAAGTCAGGTGTGTGACACTTGACATACAAGTCTGTGTCCCTTACTTGACACATGAGGCACATTCACTGTCATCTCATTCAGGAGCACGCTGCCGTCTGATCTGAAAACCACCACCTGTGTAATGGCAAAGGAATCAATGAGGTTCCAGGGACTGAGGAAGACAAACTAATACAAAGAAGGTTAACAGCAAGGACATCTTACACATTTAGGCCCTGTCTAGAACTCCAAATTTTTGAAAGCATAAATCTGTCTGAAAATTGAACTTGGCAGCAGCCCTATAGGTTACACCTCAGGTTTTGTCTTGCTATTCAGTGTTTCTCTTACATCTGCCTACAAGAATTCATAGCAATAATGAAATGCAAAACTCATTTATATTGGGCACTTTGGTTTCAGCAAGTAGAAAAAAATATTAGGTCTTCAAGAACTGTAGGAAGTTCTTATTCCTTATTAAAGCATGTGCTACAGCTTCTGTGCGATGGTTAATAAGATTCTGACATGGTAATAAAACAGTTTATTAAACTTCCTCAAAAAATGCTACTCTACATATAGAAACATAAAACTATTGGGTTTTGATTTGGTTTTCTTATGTTCTAGTAATTCTAGCAAGGATGTGGAAGTCCATAAATATGTGAGGAAAATCATGGGTGTATGTATGTAAATTATGTATAGAGATAGTCTATATATTCTCATAAACAAAGAGAATACTAAAGTGAATATTTGAGAAGGTTGGATTGGATCACCATTCAAAGACAGGATTTCTTCTGAAAAAGACTCAATTAGAACCATAAAATTATATCTGAATGAAGAAAAAAACTATGAGGTGCAGAAGAATAGACACCCTTCCTTCCAGACATCTGGAATCCTGGGAGAAAAATCATATTGCAGAGAGCAGAGGAAAGAAGAGGGGGAAATGTCAGTTGTTTTAAATCTCATACTTTCTTAAGTTTAGGTTTATTTTGAATTCTCAAGGCAGAAACCTGAGCTGTTTGTCACCCTGTCTGAGGTTCCTTATCTATCCACAATAATGACTCCAGAAGAAAAAAGTATTCAGCCACATTAAGGGAAATGTGCTAATTTTCAACATATCTAGCAGAATCCACAGAACAGCACTTACATTCTTTTTGTTATCCACTAACAGCACAACAGTCTTCAAGCAGGTCTGTTTGTCTGTGGAGCCACAGGGAGCCAGCTCTGCCAGGAGAGCATAACTCTCATTTGCAGTACCCTAAAATCACAGGGAAAGAAATGTCCATTAGTCATATTAAAATTCTCATGAGATTATTTCCACAACAAAGACTAAATTCATCAGTTAGTATAACTTTCCTCGCTCAACAAGATTTTCCTCATTCTCTAGAAGAACGGACACCAGATATTTTAGGGATGAATGAAACAGCTGCCCACCTCTTTTCCCTACCTGACTTTGACACTCAGATTTAGAAATAACTATTACAGAAGTGGCCAAGAACTTCTAATCCTGAGACTCTTCAATTTCTCATATACAAAGGACTCCACTGGATAATGACAGTGTAGGCAGTATTCTATCTCACTGAGTTAATCACCCATTGCAAAAAGTCCCCAGCTTCCCCTTAGGGCTGTTACAGCTAAATCCTGAATTTTCTAGTACAACTTCCAGCGTTTCAGCTTCCCTCAACCTATGGAAGTGGAATAGAACAATAACTCCCAGCTGATACACATCAGCCCACAGACACTGTTTTACTCTACAAGAGAACAGCCCCACTGTACACAGTACCTTGGCCAGCACATAGTAGCAGTCTCCATGGAAGGTGTATTTCTTCCCATCAAAGGTGGTAAAATGGGAACCTCCTTGCACTGAGCATGTGCCTGGACAGGGTAGATCTTTGCAGGTCCATCTGCCTGAATTACAGGTGCTATAAACAGACAAATAATACAAAAAATGCTTGTAGTTATTACAGAAGCTGAGAGCACTGAAAGTATCTGTATATCTGGCAATCAGCAAGCTATCCCCAGGTGTTTTAAAACTGTGTCCTTGACCATTTCCTTGAGATTTTCTCTCTGACACATGCTTTAGAATCTGACATATGCCATAGAAACTTACCAGAAATTTTGTTCTATAGACATGCAACATAAACATTAAATTCAGAGAGTTTTCAGAACATCTCCTATGACCAAGTGGAAATTTAAAAAATGCAGGCCCATTTACAATCATTCAAAGAAAGGTGTACAACAACCAGGATACTTACCATTCTTCACATTCTTTGGAAATGCTTTCTCCAGGTGCATACGTCTTTCCACCGAGTTTGCAGTGGCACTGGCTAACAGGGATGCAGCCTTTTTCACTGATATCATCATACACAGTTCCTATAAAACACAACATTAACTATTCCAACTCTTTTTCAAATAAGCAATTTCCACAGAGGAAAAACTCTAATTTGCTACACAGGCTGAGATTATCTAAACTTTGAAGAATATTGGCTCTATTTTTTGCAATATAAGACAGATGAAAAGCACTTTTATTCAGCTTTGAAAATCCAAGTCTGTCAATTTATATAACTATACACAGATTAAAAGGTTATTGCAAGCATATAAGAACAATCTCAGAATGTCACATGTTTAGATTCTTAGTCTTTTTGGCTGTGAAGGCTATCACTGTAATCTTCTTTCCTAAGGTTGACAGCAAGCCTGAGAATTTCACTCACTGTCCCTCACTGCCACTCTCTGGGCAAATGATGTTCATTGTCTCAGAACTATTCAACTTAAAGGCATGATTTACTGTATAGTATCAAAAACCCACTTGCTGAGAATTAAAAAGCAGGCCTATTACCTGTCACTGTGCTAATATGTTTGAACTATAAAATAATTTATTAATTAATCAATTATTACCTCCTTAGAAAATTTTACAGTTATTTTCCTCTAGGGGGGAAAATAATAAGTAGCACTACTCTTTTCTAAGATATAATTTGACTACGTGTAGTATTTTTGTGTGACTTCCTTAGCCAGGGCTCTTGCTTTTGTCCCAGATGCAACAGCTAGAATAACACTTGCCTTCAGGGCAGAAACAGCCATCCATGTAGTGCTCCTCACAAAGGCTGCTGATCTGCAAGTGTGAGCAAGTATCCACACAGGGTGAGCTGCTTTCTCTATAGACCATGGTAGCAGGACAGGTCTTGGCTGAAAGAGTAAGAAAGACATCAGGAGTTACTTGAGTGTAAAGTCCATCATTCCTGAGAAACCACAGATCATACACCCTACTCCCTTCAAGTCAGTGGTGTCTCAAGCCAGACTCCACATGCAAAGTATGTTTATCTAAATCTGAACTACTTTCCCTGGTTTTTATATTTACTTCTTTTGGTTTCAAATAGATCAAATTATTCCCATCTCCTGCAGCATCAAATCTCAGGTTTTTTAATGGGAACAGAATTTGCTGAAAAGTATTTCTTAATAGTAAAAGTAACAGAAGAAGAAAACAGGGAGACCATAATATTTTTAGCACTACTGGTATGAAATTTATAATGCATTCCAACAGCTTTGTAAAGAAGTAATGAATTTAAACTTCATGGTGCGACACGCATGAAACATTTGGATCTTTGTAAAATTTGTGTAGCTGCTTACGGCAAAAGTTCTGTGTCCTCCATTCTCCCGGGCGGCCGCCTGCGTGCGAGCACTGGCGGGAATACTCGGAGATGGTGCTGCAGAGGCAGAAGGAGTCGTCCTTCCCATTACAGGCACACTTGTCCTGCATGCAGGCTTGGATGTACATTTCCAAATTAAGACGTAGCCGACAATCAGCAAATGCAGGGGAAGTCAGCAACCTCTGACACTCATCACGCTGAGGAGGAAGAGGAATAATGTTTAAGAGATTTGCAAGCATCTGGGCTTCTGGAGATTTCTTATCGTACAAAAAAAACCTGTTGTCTTTTGAACAGCTAGGAAAAAGTAACCATATATCCTGGAAGGGACAGTCCTCCCAGCTCCTTGCAACTATCTCCCTCTTTTACAAGAATGTCTCCATGTGCCCATGTCAAGGAAGTTCACCACAAGAAATACTTACATGCTCATTACAGCTTGGAAGAGCCTGAGTTTCATCTGGATCTTCACATTTGGCATTGGGTTTGCTGATCTTCTGCATATTCCCATATGTAATTGAGTTGTAGCTTGCATCTATGAGAAAAAAATAGAAAGAGAACTTGCTGAGCCCCAAAAATTGACAAGGAACACCTGATTCATGGAACTCTACCGATCAAGGGAAGCAGCTACTATGGTATCAAATATGCCTGTTAGACACAGGTACCTGCTCTGAGTGATGTCTAACTGTGCTTTAAAATGTAAAGGGGAAATAGGAAAAGAAGAGTTGTAAAGGACAAAAAGATTAATCTGGAACAAAACTAATTTAGAATGCAGGAATTCCAGGAATGCAGTGCTGGAACTTAATTCTTAGTCTGGGGCAATCACAGAAACCTCTCAAGTGAAATTTGGTCTCCTGTGAAGTTTCTATGCACAGGGCTTGTCAGCCAATCTCCAGGGACAACTCAGTATGGTGGGATGACATACCTCCCTTGATGAACTCATTGTAGACTTGAATGCCATTGTAATCCCCACAGAGACCACAGGTATGGTTATTAAATTTGTTGTCCAGCTCCACCTAAATAATGAAAAGACAAATGAAAAACACAAAAGAATTATCTTTTTTTTCCTTCCTTTTTTCCCCCTCCTTTATTTTTTTTTCCTACTGAGATAGAGAAATATCCCAGGAAACCCAGGAAATACCAATTAAAAATATTTTGATCATACATACCATCAGGGCATCCTGCTGGTTCCACATCAGAACCATGCCTAATTTGGCATAAATCTTAGTGTAAATTTCATTGCTCTCAATGAGGACACCGGAGGCGTAGTAAGGTGTCTTCACACTAGGAAGAAAATTACAGACTTTGTATTAGTTAGGAAACATAAGAGCTGACATGAATGTCTGTAATAAGCCAAATATCCCAAGGAATAGAGAAGCCAGCCTGACTACCTCATCCTAACCACACAGGGTGCCTTGTTTTAATGAGGCATAAAGTCTTCTCTCTCTGACACTCAGGACAATAACTCATTGCAAAAACTCATTTAAAAGGCGAAGCAATTTCAGGGGAAAAGTCTACCCAACACTTCAGGCTCTTTAACTTAAGAAAAACCGAAATGTCAGATATCTTCAAATTAATCAAAGAAAAACCATCATCACTGTGGTATTAACAGAGGATATTCAAACACTCACTAATCATTTACATCAATGAAAGGAGCTACAACATGATTTACACTGTTTCTTTACCAAAATATCTCATAGCCATTTCAGAGAGAATTAATGTTCCATTGCAAGGAACTGCCTCCTTAAGAGAGAGTTCAGAATGCACAGGCAGTTACAGGGACTGCCAACAAAATTTTGAAAAGAAAGGAGCATGTTAAGAGGAATTCAGTAGCTCTTCCAGTAGTTAGTTACTTAGTTTTAAGTGGACAGGACTGAGCTTGTTAATGGTGATAGAAGACACTTTGCAGAGGACTGAGCATAGATATTTTTGTGTGATAACAATTTGTGTCTGTCTTACAAATAGACTTAACTGCTGAATTTCATTCAGCAATAAAAGAATTGTGGCAGGCAGTCTCATCCTATAAAATCCAGAGAACTAGAGTCTGCTCAAACAGAAGTAATGTAAACTGGAATCCAGTCAAAATAACTGATTAATTTTCTACAGATTTATCAATGTAATTGCTATCCATCAAGATTCATGCATGTATATGCACATCTCTTAGCTAGTTTATTGACTGGGAGAACTTTATCTCCTGATTTTCTGTCACTGGGATTTTTACAGCTATTTACCTCAGGCATTTTTTAACATGCCCAAATGACTTACACATCTAGGTGCAAACTCAGAGGTCACTATTTCTGCTTTTGACTGCATTGTTCATCAATAAACAATGAAGTCTTGAGAGATTATGTTTATTAAGGGGAAACATAAAATGTTGGACATCTTTTCAGCTTTTAGCTATCACAGCATGGAATATTTATCTTTTTTTCTAATAGTAGGACATTCAATCAATCAGTGGATCAGGTACCTGAAGGCTAATCCATACACTTTTCTACTTTACAGTTTTCACTTCAGCGCTGTGAAATGCTATTTTACATGACAATAGATAATTTATCATTTCAGGAGTAATATGGAAAATTAAGTTCTAAAAAAAAAAAAATTCTCCAAGCAGCAAAAACCAGTTTGGCAGGTATCTGTTGTTTTATGACAATAAAGTCTATCTAAGACAAAAATGGCTCAGTTTAAGAGAAAGAGTTTTAAAAGGACTTCCAACTTGTTTTTCATGGAGTTCTTTTTAAGACTTGAGTACACAATAAAGAACTTTTTCAATTTGAGACAATAATGCATTTTTTGTAACTTTCTGTCATTTTATTATGCGTTCTAGTATTATCTTTGGAAAACTGAATGTTATTTTCAATCCTTGAAAACACTGTCATTGTAGTGGCTTCCAAACTTTAGAGCAACAGCTGAATTCTGGGCAAAACTGAGTTCTCAAATGACAATTTAAAAGTTCTTTTTTTTTCAATTATGCTAAAACATACTAATTAACTCAGGAGTTGCTCCACTTGCTTCAGAGTATAAAGGCACACAACACAAGGATAAGCTAATGATAGGTTAAGACACCACTTAACATCAGTAATGGTGTCAGACGAGTTTCTTGTGTAATCATGTTATAGGAGGAGAAAAATAACACTGCTTAGTCTGAAAAAGTACATAGTGCCACAGAAAAATTAGTGTGAATTTTGACCTGTTATATCTGTTAAACTCCCTTGAGGAATGGCCATCAGATCTTTAGGAATTATTTATGAAGATCAGAAAAAATTATTTATGAAGATCAGAAAACTACTTCTCTTCTGTGAGAAAATAAGAGGAAAAGACCCCAGAGAAATGCATTTCCTTTTCAAGGATTTGCTAGACCATCTGCTAAGGTAAACTCAAGCTGATGCCTTTAAACAAATGAAGCGATATCATTTTAAGCCAGTGAAAACTCTGGCTCATGAGCTGCACTGTTTTCTGCAGAACTGGAAGAACAATTCACTCAAACCTATTCCTGACTTGTATTTAAATAATCCCTTATGCCAGTGTAGAAATTATAATTTGTACTAAAGCCCCTCTCCAAAGCAATTTTAATGCTGAATTTCAAAAGGCTTTTTTGTTTGTTTATTTGTTTGTTTGTCTGTGGAAATTCTTTGCAGCAGTTTCTGTAATGGTACACAGACAGTTGTGTAAAGAATCATCCTGCTTTTATCTGCCCAGCACATTTCTCTGAATACCATGATAGTAAAGGAACTTACATCCGCCCATCCACCACAACCAGGTTTGGTTTGAGGTAGACCATTATATCCTTGATTTTCATCAGAATATACTGGATCTCAGGATGGCCATTGCTGTTGAGAGCACGCTGGATGTGGACAGAGAATTCCTTGTAAGCCTCTCGGCAGTCAGAAACAAAATTATACTCGCAAATGCCAGGGAATTGGTAGAAGTCTCCATCAAAAGTTTTGAAATGGTTGTTTCCCCAAGTACTGCAGACATAGTGGCCATGGCTTCTTGTCCTTCCTGTTAGTGATGAAAAAGAAATAGAGATGAAAAGAAGTGCAAAAAACAATCCAGTGTGAAAAATGCTAAGTGTTCCATTTTACAGTAGGAACCACCTGCAATTATGTTCACAGTGATTCCATAGATTTCAAGCAGGATCAAGTATCTGCCAGGTCAGCAGAAAATATGGAAATCTCAAAAGTAGAATAAGATGTTAATAAATAATTCTGAGACCATGGTATATCCTATAATCCTCGATGAGGTGAAGAAACTTACCTGCAAGAGGTGGGGAAACTTAATACTGACCACTAACTTGGCTTCTGTGCCAAGCATATTATTTTATTCTGAATCACAGTATTATTTTTATCAGTATTAAATTTTTCCAAGAACTATCTTCTTCCCTGGTGCAACATGTACTAGAAACAAAACAGGTAGAAAACCAAGAAAGTACTACCTCCTCTGGAAGGCTAATAGTCTCAAGGTTATGAAAGGGCTTGTGCACAACAAGGGATTTCAGGGAATTATTTCTTTTTCTAAAAGCAGTAGTGATTTCTATTACTGCAAGACACAAATTTTTCAGAAGATAGGTCAGAAAATAGCCATGGTAGGAGAGAAAAAAAAAAAGTTTTTGCAATACCAAAATATGAAGATTATTTGTTCCTTCCCCTGCTATCTATACCAACAAAAAATACAAATTAACAACAATATCTGATCAATCTCCAGGTACTGTAGATCAAGGGCGTATCATAAAAGCTGAGCATCCTTGGGAATCTTAACATTTCACAAGATTTTCTTGCAGCATTTGACATGAGAAAGTAAAACTGCTAAGAAAACCTCTAGGTTACTGTATTTTGATGGTATCCATCATACCAGATACACCCAGCCAAGCTGGAACACTTCCCTCCCCAGAAGGAAGGCTGCACAGTGATCCTCCCAGAGCTCACAGCTGGAAGACCAAATGCAAGGTAAAACTTTCCTCCCATTGCTGAGTTCAAGACACAGCAGACCAAGCTCAATAGCCCAAACCTGATCACTGGATATAATTAATCACCTATTCCTCTAAAACGCAGTTTTCTGTACAAGTGCTCCATTCCATCACTTCAAATTTGATAGCAAATACAGTGAGTTAGAGCTTTTGCAAAAGGGTTTAAAATGTCCTAAATGACAAAAAAAGCTTTTTTCAATGTTATTACGTTCATTTTTGAGGAACAATTTATGTTGTTCCAAAGCAACAGATGACACAATCATCCACTTCCTTCATTGCTTTAACAGTGAACCTTCCAAAGTCCTACAGTTCCTTTCTGCCAGTTGCTTTCTTGCCTTGCAGTTCCTTTCTTGCCATACCTACCATAGACTCAATGCATGGAAAGAAAATCAACACTGAAAATATTTTTCAAGCACATCAAACTAGAAATCAGTGCAGTAGAGATAGGCACTAATCTCTCCAAAGAAAGTAGGATCTACCAATTTTTTCTAAGCAATGCAGCCTCAGTATTTGAAAGCTTAAGCGATTTAAGGCATTCTAAAACTCCAGAGAAATATTTAAATGCGCTGCCTCATTCTAGCACCACAGCAATATTTTAACTCTCTCCCTCTTTTCCAGGAGGCAATCTGCTACCATTACATCTCTAGAGCTTACCTTTTTTTATTTCATTAGCAGAGGAAAGAGCCAGCCAAAGGAGGAAGAGGCTGGCCACTCTTAGCCCCATGGTGGCTGAGGTGGGTGAATGGGAACTCCACTGGAAACTCAGCTTTTTATAATACCCACTGAGGCAATTGATTCTGTCACAGGGGAATTCAAAGGGAGGAGGCAAGAGGAGGGATGAAAAAACAGGTGTGATATTTGCAGAAGATAAGAAGTAAACAGACAATAATTTTTCACCATAAATGAAGGAATTCAGCATACAGGAAACTATAATATTGATTCAGTAATCATGTAATTTTTTATTGCTCTATTTCATCTACAGGATGCTGTGCTTTTAAATCCTTCAAATGCTCACACCAAGTTTAACCTTCAGTAACCCCCATAACAAATAATGAATTTTGGGGTGGCTGAACAAAGAAATCCCTTGAAGAAATTTTAAGGTGAGACTCTAAAATAAAGGCTTCAAAACCAAAGAATTTTTCATTTTTCATCATCACATAGAATGATTTCTGTAAAAATTAAGTGATGCTTGTGAAGCACTTTGTAATTAACAGTAACCCTTACAAATAAAATAGCACATCATGTGTTGTAAAATTATTTTGCAGGCAATTATTGGATTTTTTTAATTTTTAGAGCTCTTGGGAATGTCTAAACCAAAATATTGCCCATACTTCATATTTTGCCCAAAACATAATTGAGACTGGGTGAAACAGTAGGTTCAAGGATTTTACAGTAAAAGAGGTGCTCTTTCAAACCTTATCATGGTGTAACAGAATGTCCATCAAAGTTGTAGAGATTCTCACATAATATTAAGCTTTAAAGAAAAAGTAAAAAGAAGAAAGGAAAATGGAAAAACATTACTGTTCTTAATCCCCCTAAACATTCTTGCTCATTCTGGCTTACTTTCTACATAAATGATAAAATTACAGTCAGCTGTCCCACATCAGATCCTACAAAAGCTATAGGGTCAGCTTTGCTTTGTGCAGAGAAAGATAGAAGGTTCCTTGGGAGAAGAAGAAAGCAGAAAAAAGAATCAGGAACCAGTTCAGAATGCTGTTTCAGAAATCCAGGATTTCCACATGCACATTATTTTGTGCTGAGAAGCTCTTTTTAGAAGGTCTTTGTACAGCTCTCTCCAGAAGACGAAACACAGGCTCCTTGAGGTAAAGCACACTTCCTTCAAGACTTCTTGTAACACATCTGCTTCCAGTCTCTACATTTCCTCATCAAAAAAATTTCAATGCAGTGGCCAGAAATCTGTAATCCTCTTGATCATTTAACATATTTCTTACTTTCATTGGTCATATTACAAGTAGAACTTTTATATTTTTCAAAACATCAAGGAAACTTTTTACTTAGCCCTTTTGACTGCTCTAGTCAACTAGAAATATTCTCTTATCATAAAAGCATATTCTTTAGTTGCTATTTTTTTATTTAATAATTTTATCTCAACTATGGCCTAGACTCTATCTGAATATCTTCGTGTTTTCCCTCAATACATCTCAAAACGTTTTAGATTTTCTCCTTTCTCTATTTGAGAATACAAATTTGTGCTTCTCTTATCCTTACACAGTGTATCACTCAACAGTCCTGACTGAAATTAAGTAGGAACCCTTTTCTCCCTCATGAATCTATCACTGGAAGAATATAACTTTATTTTCTTTCTTGGAAAATAAAAATAAACCCAGTAATAACCAGTTAGAACCAACCATTCATAGAAAACAAAGCAAAAACACAGTTTACAGAGATCTTTTCTCAGTGGTTACTTTACCAGACTTAACTTCTTATGATACCTCAGAGTCATCTCCCCACTTGGCATTTTCTGTCTTTTATGCCACCAAAACTCTTAGTTTGGAAGTGTTTTCTAAAAATACTTAGGAAATTCCCAAAGGACTGTTTTTTGAGGTTTTCTTTTCCTCCCTGTGTTTTTCTAGGTAGTCTCCTGGCTAGAACTATCACCTCAGAAGAAAAAGGGGATCCATTACTTAATTCCTGTAAATTCCTGTCTTTGCAAACTGCAACAGCAACTCCATGTACACAGCAAACCTGACCCCTTTTTAGATTAAACTGCATGTGTATGCTGACTGGTGTAACTTGGAAACTTGCATATTTTCCATTCAGGTTTCTTTGCCATAAAACTTCTAGATCTTGATGGAATCAGTCTCATTCATTTCTTGTGACTGGGAAAGATAATCATCCCTCAACTACAGTTGCACCATCCCTCAGTTCAATATGCTGGTATTTTTATAATTTTAATATATTCTGTGTAGGAGAAGAGCTATTTTTAGCTAAGCACCTCTAAATTTTAGAAACTGATTTGCTCTGTTCCAGCTTTGTCCTGCCTGTACAGGGAGCATGATTCCTTCTTGAGCTATGAAGTTATGCAGGACAATTTTCCTTTTGCAGTCTTTGCTTCTCAGAGTGACCAATAACTTCCCATTGTCCCTTCTTCTGACATATATGTGGCTTGCTGTGACATCCCTAACTGGAGAATAAGGGACATCAACATGTCTTTAAGCACTGAGACCACTCTTACAGAATTCACACTTGAGCTTACATGGCTGTGATGGTCTAAAGAGAAATAAATACGGATGCTTATCTCCAAAAGTCCTAGGTATTTGTACTTTTGCTAGCATTAGAAGGTGTCTTAAACTATACTGTCTCTGTTTCCTTATTGACAGAAGGGTAATGATTCTGTCTACCATCTGTTTTATATGTTTTTCAGAAATAATCAGTCTCTGAGTTAGACATCATAGCCTGGTTTATTTCTTGCTCAGCTACCTTAAAGGTTTTTGGAGTATATATTTTAACTCAGAAGAACTTTATTGGTAATGTGCAGATAACATCTGTATGTATGCATTAACTTATTTACCATAAATTGTTTGACAACCTGAACTAACCAATCATTTTGCAACAGAGTTAATTCCACTTTATCATTACCATCTTTGCCCTAAGCTTACATAAGTTATCTATACCTGAGTTGACCTTTCTGTGGAACTTTATGCCATTCCTGCTTCTAGTCAGCTTAATCAGAAGTCACCTTCCTCTTTCCAATATTGGTCAGGTGTTCAGGTGCTTTTATTACCAAAGACATTACTTTTAATTCTGCATGCTGTCACTATGCAAGTGGCAGCAGAACTAGTGACAAGAAGAAGGATTTTAATGTTTAGGTTCCACAGTTGAGTATTAACAGAGATGGTTTTTTAAAAGTTCCTGAAGCCCATGAGTAGCAGTACAACTTCCCATAAGCTTTCACTGTATGTCTGACCCAGGAGCCCCAACACCAGTGCTACAAAAATCACTGCTAAAATCCAAAGCATAAAAAAGAAAAGTTGGTTGCATGGCAAGTGTGTTTGTTATAGCAGCAGATGCAGAAGCAGAGATAAAAGATGTGTTTTGAGTCATGGTTATGTCATTGCATTGTTTCCCTACCCTTAAACTTTTATGAGACTATTTCCAATCGTTCCATCAGCATAGCTAACCTTTAATATTCATTTAGTTACAGGGTAAATTTATTTTGCAATATACGTGTTGTTAAAAAGAGAATCTACATGGAAGATTGTCTTCATTCTGAATCACACTGCAGAATAAAAGGGGCCTATATGTATCATTTATATAACTTCAAGATAAAATTCAGCTGAGACCTGACTGGGTTTATTGTTTTAGGAAGAATAAAAAATTTTTCAAGAATATGGGGTCTGTTTCTATCAGTTAACCTCAGTTAATTTCCTCTTATATCAAGAGGAAATCTAATTGCAGTCTTGCCACAGCAATCACAGGATGACCACTGTACAAATACCCCAAAAAGTACAATTACACTTGGTGACTGAGGTCTTTTCTATATCTTCTTTTGTAGTCCTGACTTGCTGATCACAGGCTGCCAAACCAAGCAGCAATGTTCATTCTATCTAATGTTGTTCTGCAGAAATGGCCATAGGATTTTGTTCTCCTATTCTTCCACCTTTCAGAATTTCCCCAGAGCACACACAGCCTTACACATGACCATATAACTGCACATCACTCCTTTTATTTCAAGCACAGAGATCATCTGAACTGGGTTTCTGGAAGTCCCTTGGCAGCCATTCTAAAATAGCGCTGGTAAAATCTAGTCAAATTATGAATTCAGAGATGTAGCATACACAATCACTGTATTTCCTTGACTGAGGCACATCTTGACAAAAACTTAACAAGCAACAGAGACTAGTAGCAGAAGGCTGAACATTGCATGAAAATGTTAAAGCAATGACATAGAAGCAATGGAGGTGAATTTCATTTTGACATGCATGCTGCCAACAGATTAATCCAAAATTATCAACACAAAAGGAGCCAGCATATAGATAGATGTAAAACTGCCATAGAATCAATTTCATCACTGTAGCCTTGAGCAGCCTTTGGGTTATGGGCATTACTTTTCATTCCAACAAATACAATATTGTAAGGTATCTGCTGATGCTGGCTGCAGTATAATGTTCTTACATGCCCTTCCTTAACTAGTTTGGCATAGAAATTTTAAGAATAGCATCCATTTTCCACTCATAGGACTTCCTTCTTTGGAAGTCAGCAGCTCATCCTCTGAGACTAAAGTTGCAAAACATTTCCTTCTCTTCCAGTTAGGTACAAGTGGGGATAAACATGTGACACGATTAATAAAGATTAGGAAGGGATGTAGGAAATAACTTCAATTAGTACGCTTTCCTACTAACATTTAGCTTCTGGAATATTTTAATCTGCAAAAAGCCTCTGCACAGCAGCTTCTACATCAATACACAAGGAAAAATGCTTGACAATTTAAAATAATATTAGAGCAGTTCTCCTTTGCTTAAGCATCTGGGATTTACTACAGGGAAATGGACTGAGCCAAGAAGAGATTGGATTGAAAAAGCACCAAGGGAATTACACTTCACATACCTTACTCTGGTAATACACATACCATACTCTGGTAATTTTACCCCAGAGGAGTGGGATTTTCCAAATCTTTTATCTTCTATGTAGGAAAAGGTGGGGGAAAAAATATTGGCAAAATGTACTTTTTTTCCTCTGTCCTCTGGAGAGGATTTTTTCTGAAAATACAGTTCACTTAGATGCTAGAAAATATTCCAGACAAAGCCCGAGTACCTAAACCCGTGCTCTCTCAATGGAGCTCACATATTAAGAATCTGAACAAGAAACAAAGTGAGCATATTTGTTTTAATTGCAGATTTCCTCTACTAATATTTTCTACCACTTCCTTGTCTCAAAATTCCTATTGACACTGAAGGTGGAACTGAAGTAAATTTGCATTTACTTAATATTTTTATATGGGAAATCAGACTCACTGTCACAAAAAATTGGAGAGCAAACCCTTCACTCTCTCTTTCCTTTTTGCAGCAGCATATCAATATTACCTCCAAGTCAACATTTGCTATGGGTTATTTTTTAGCTTTCAATCAAGAATTTGTGAAAGACACTTCAAATATTACTGCTCAACACAGTATATTCTTGCATTTTTCAGCATGGCCAGCCTAGTCACTTGGCTGATAGATTAAACTTTTCCCATTTTTCCCCAACTCTTAATGGAATGGCTTAGTTTATGGCCTGCAGTCAACAGCTCTACTGAAGGGACAGACTTCGTAAGTTTAAGACAATATCAAGTATCTGAGATAAACAATATTCTTAGTCATTGTAAAGGTATGGTGGTGGTTCCACAGGATATTATGAAAAATTGAGTTCATTTGAAGCAAGAATTGCTAAGAATCCTTAGTCTTCCTCTTCTTACCACCAAATACTAGAATTCTGCTGGTATAATTTGCTGTGCATGCAAAACTTGCCAGAGCTATGGTAAAGTTTAACTTTTTTCTGTTAGGTAAGTCAGCAGTTACGTAGTTAATAGTGCCTTCTGTATTGTAGGATGGGGAATAACTGCGTCAAACATGAGAATACGTCTGACTCGTATCCAAGCCTTCCAGCTGCCATGCACATTTCCTAACAACGTTACTTTATAACTAACACTTGAGTCATCAAAAAGACAATATTGTCAATACAGCACATTATCAGAACAACATTGTGAATATAAAAATGTATATAGAAGAACACTTTGTGAGCTGATGAATTAGGCAACCTGAGAAAAATTTTCCTTTATACACTTCCATGATATTTTGCACTCTATGTTTATTTTCCATGCACTTTCAAAATTTGAATCAGATTACTCTCAAGATGCTTTTTGAAAGGGGAGAAAAGGAAAGCAAAACTAAAAAATACTTTTGAGCATTCCTTCATCCTTCTCCTTTGCAGCTGCTGCTTTTTCAAATGTCAATTCTCATAAGTCAATTATCTGCACTAGAAAATGACAGTAGTGAGACTGACTGACATTCAGTCCATTACATCTACTGGGTCTACCTACATTTAAATTTTGTAAGGGCTGGATAAAAAATGTTTGGAATAAAAAATCTGATTATAACTTCAAATTGTGGGTAATTAATGTTCAAAAGAACTGGTACCCAGAGTATCAAAATATCAGCGTTTTGATATATGCATATCCACAAAACTCTTGTCCCAATATGTATAACATATCCAGCATTCTGAGCAAGGAGATGCCTGCACCAGGCAAAAGGAAAACCTTAAAAAAAAAAAAAAAACAGCTGGGAGAAAACTCTGGAGACACCTTCCTGAAAAGGGACCTACAAAGGAGCTGGAGAGTGACTTTTTACAAGAGAATGTAGTGATAGGACAAAAGGGAATGACTTAAAGCTGAAGGAGGGTAGATATTAGAAAGAAATTAATTAATTTAAGGAGTGTGAGAAACTAGGTGAGAAACTAGGACAGGTTGCCCAGATAATCTGTGGATGACCCATCTCTGTACATGTTCAAAGCCAGGTTAAATGGCAACCTTTGAGCAACCTGGTCTAGTGGGAGTTGTCCTTGCCCATGGTAAGGGGGTTGTAAGGAAATGATCTCTAAGGTCCCTTCCTACCCAAACCATTCTATGATTCTATAATTTCCTGTTATAGATATATTTCCTGTTATATATTCCTGAGAATACAGTTGGATCAGATGTTAGTTTTAGGTCCCTTATAACTATCAACTCTATTTTAATACCTGAATTCCTGGGCTCTAAGGCCCTCCGAATTTTGAAACACTTCAGTTTTGCACAGAATACTTTCTTTTTTCACTTTTCCAAAGACCAGGTAAGCAGGAATGAGCATGACTCTACACTGCAGAAATTAGAGGGAATCTAATTTCACTGATGAGAAAAGGGAGGAGAGATGTGGTCGCATTTAATCCAAACATTTGATATAGCTCACGGGAATAGAAACTTTGGTATGAACACAAGCCCAAATTTTTAAGGCTATCCACCTTCAAAGAGGTTTCTTAGTTTATGGAAAGAAAAAGATTATAAAAAATAAAGCTGAATTCTTAATTTGACCTGGAAAATAAGACTTAGCTGAACATAACACAACAGAATATTGTTGATGTGAACTAGCATGAAGAACAGGGGTAACAGAGTACAATCCCCTTTCTCTGCCCAGTCTGAAGAACAGTTATTTTTCTGGCAATGCTTACGTAGGTTAGAAACATTATAGAGGAAAAGTATTTCATAAAACTCTGTAAGAGATGTTTGCTGAAGGCAAAGAGCTTAATAAAAATTTAAATCAAAAGCAAGTCTGTGAGATAAGTGATAATATCTTATCTGTACTTTCCCCAGACAGAGACTGGAGAAAAGTTCCCAGTTCAGAACAGTGCTTCACCAATGTTGCATTAAGTGTTGCTGTAGTCTGTCAAATCTGTAATTAGACACAAAGAATCTTCATTTTTCCAGCTGTGATGGGTTCAGCTTAGCTGACTGCAAACCCTCAGCCAGCAGCTCTCTTACTCCCTCTCCTCAACAGAACATTTCTCCCTTGTCTCTAATTGTTACACAGCATTTTAACCTTCCTTAAATATATTTCCAACCTTTCTTAAATATACTTCCAAACACATAAATATATTCCCAAGCCACCAGTGTGGCTGATGGTGCAGTGTGGCACAGCTGCATGCTGTGCTAGGTCTGGAGCCAGCTGGCCAGTGTCTGTCTGGCACAGAGCTGTCCAAGTCTCTTCCTACAGAGGCCCCCCTGCAGCTCCCCTGCTACCAAAATCTTATCATGTACCACACACCTGCACATAAATTTCATAAATATAACAGAAACATCTCTTCACCATCTCAGAGGGACATATGATTAATAAAAGATTTTCTTCCGGTATTTTAGGCCAGACTGAACGTGCAGACTGAACATAACAATGCAATTAGGCATTTACTCTGAAGGTATTGAATCCAAGCACTCTCTGACAAGAGGGGAACATTCTTCTGTAAATCACCCATCATTCAGAAAAGGTGTTTAAAACAAAAAAAATATTAAACAATGGTCAGACTTTAATGTAGATTTATCACAAAGTGCTCAACATATCTTAGGGTATTACAGGCATTGAAAGTCAGAGACAGGCACATGAGTTCCTGAAGAAGAGTATTATAATAAAATAAAACTTAAATCATACTTCTAGGCTTCACCTGAAAAATTAAGGTTTTCTGTTAATGTTACATGCATTTGGGAGTGGACTTTACCCTTTCTTTGCAAGAAATTTATAGCGATACAGATATGACAAAAGAAAAGCCTGTTTTTCAACTCTTTCATTTCATTTCCTAAATTTGGGATTTGTTTTGTTTTGTCATCACAGGAATGTTTCATATTGAGTCATCCAAAGCAAAGCAAAAAATAGTCCTGCATTTACTGATGTTGTACTAGGTTTTATTTTGCTACTACTTATACAAATGACAGTATTTATTATAAACAGACCTATGTCAAACACACAGAATATGAATGGAAGTACAGATTACAAAACGTGGATTATCTGAGTTTTAATAGGAGCTACTTTGTAGCTGTCCTAGAAAAAACTCTCTCTTTGGTTGAAAATGCCATTTTCATGTCATGACCCTGGAGTTGTTAGGTCTCTCTCATGTAAGCTAGTATGTGGAACTGAGCCAAAATAAACTGCAAGCACAAAAAGAATAATTTTTAACTGAGGGGACAGTGTACTTGAAAAGAGCAATTCACCTCATCTTATATTGAGATGACTACGTGACATTTTCATGAAAGGTGCAGGCAATAATTCAGTAATTTTGAGCTAAAAGAATTTGATTTTATGAAGGTAAACAGTATTTATACAATCCTGTATGTTATCTTGACTCTGATTATATAAATAATATTAAAGTGGGCCAGCAAACAAAGCACACTTGGATGAACTTGGAAGTGATTGATGCTTAACTTACGGCATTTACCTTCATAATAAATTCTCTAATTGACTAAGGAGGTGTATCCTCTTTGTGTGATTCCTGAGAAACTCACATACAATCTGGCAACTCCCATTCCACAAAGTAAATGTAAAAAATATAAAAGGAGTCTGATGTGAAGAGAAGATTAGTGTATGCTACTGAGTCATGAGCATGAGTTAGGTAAGACTACATGCACAGTCTACATGAGACTTAAGAAAAAGCTTTCTAATTTGATTAGCTGTAAGAGAGCAAAATAGTGACAAGAATACATAGTTAAAATTAAAAGAATAGAAGACTTCAGTTTCTAACTCTCTACACAATCCATGTCAGATATTTGCATTCAATCCAAGACTTGTATGTCAGAACAAGAACTGCCTAAATACTGCCATTTGGATTTAAAAAAAAGAAAAAAAAACACTTAGTATCTTTCATTGCCACCATTCATATTCTCATTTATTATTACCCCATGTAGTAATCAAATGCATCTCACAAAAACTACTTCCTGTCTGGAGCTGTCAATACAAATATCACTAAATACCATGAGTAAAATTTGCAAAAGAACAGTAAAAAAAAACAAAAGCTATTTAAAAAAAAAGTTCAGTACTGTAAAATGCCATGAACCAACAGGAAAGCAGGACTACATTACGTGCAATGGTCACTTGGCAAGACAAAATGCCTGCACTTTAAATATGTCCCTCTGTTTCTTCTTCTTCCCCCAACTTTACACTGCAGAGCACGAAGCCATGTAGTCTGGAATATCCCTTTGGTCAGCTGGGGTCAGCTGTCCTGGCTGTGGCCCCTTACAACTCCTTGTGCACCCCAGCCTCCACGCTGATGGGGTGAGAAGCAGAAAAGGCCTGGACTCTGTGTAACTCCTGCTCAGGGGTAACTAAAACATCCCTGTGTTATCAACTGTTTTCAGCAAAGATCCTAAACACAGCCCCAGACCAGATACTACAAAGAAAATTCAGTCTATCCCAGCCAAAACAAGCACAGTTTCACGGGAATCTTTATCTTGATTCTGTGAAAAACCTAATAAAAAGATTCACAAGATCATGAGCATTGCTAGTCACAAACATATTTCTGTGAGACAGAGCCTGATCTCTCTATACCTCCCCAGTTGCATGACTGAGTTTGTAATACCTCTGTAATACCTCACAGAGACACAGTGTTAGAAAAGACAATTAGACCTAGAGCACCTACAGGCCCAACACCTCTACCAATATGTTACACACCAACTTCAGGAAGTTGACACAGCTTTCTGTTACAAGAAAGGCTTATCCTTGTGGGGTGTAAATTGTTCAGCTACTGAAACAGCAGGGTCAAGGAGGCATTTTTAGCTACATTATCAACATCATTTTAGAAGTTACATTTCTTGCTGGGTAGATTCTCAAATTCTACAGCAATACATTTATAGCAATGACAATTTATTTTTCTTTAATTGCTAGGGTTTGGGGTTGTTGGGGGAGATTTTTCTGTTTTGTTTTTCTTGCCCATGGGCATTAGCTAAGAACAAAATTTTCAATAAGGCAGTGACTATCAGAACTACAGTGTTGGAAATCTGAGTATCAAGCACAGAGAACTGGGTCTGCAATGTGTTTTTGTGGAGACTTGTCTGCTATATGTAGGAATAAAGATATGAGATGCTTTAATAGTACTTATGTACTAATGTACGTAATTCTACACCTGTGGGAGTAATAAAGCCATTAATAGCAGATTAATATTTAACTTTAAAAATGAGAAATGCTCATGAATGAATCAATCAAAATAAGGAGTGATCTCATAGCTGTTTACAGGCACCATATTAAAGGCTCAAATAGGTGAACAGTACAAACCAAAACAAACCTAAGAGGACTAGGAATGAAAACAAAAACCAGCATGGCCAAGCATAACAGTAATAGAGACAAAATAACATATTAGTGCAAAATAAAGAAAAAGGACATTTTAGAATAAATTGACAAACTGAACAGTAAACAAACTTCCAAGACTGGATGTCATTCTGTATATGTTCTAAAGAAACTCAAGTACAAAACTGCCACATTTCAAAAGTAGTTGGAGGGCAAGCTCCCATGGGTAGTCACCTCCTGGATCATCAAATTTTCTAGATATTTAAACAAGCTGTAGGAAAGTCAGTTGTCACAACAGACAGAAGTAAGTGATGGGCCCTGTCAAGGTTTAGGAGCAGTGAATTGTGAAGCCACATCATTTGTTAAGATCCAAGATTATCCAGGAGAGCCAAAACAAAACTGAAAGACAACTGCAGAACTAGCCTACAACACTGAGAGACAAAATTCAGTGACTACTCTATAAAGTGTGAATTTAAAAGAAGAATTTCAGTGTGTCCACACTGTTTTCCCATCCTTCTTATAGACTGTCTTCTTTCCTACAGATGCAAAAAGGGCACAATGATAGTTACCAGCTGTCAGGAAAAATATCTTGAAACCAACGTGACAAGTACCAAATAATACCATTTAAGTGACCAGTGACATTCAAAATGTTCATATAATGGTATTAAAGGTATAGAGAACAAAGCACAAAAGAACATTGTAATACTCTATATTGCATTAATGGAGGGGAAAAAAACCCCTAAAATTCTTAGTCTGGTCATTCCATTCCAAGAAACACATTTTCTTACTAGAAAAGGTCAGAATGCTCACCTGTAAAGTTCTAGTTCTGTTAACCACTTATAAGGACCTTGGTTGTCTTCAGATGCCTCTCATTGATTGAATATGAACAGCTATGGACACTGGATGACTGTGGCTGCCTGTATTTTCCTACACCACCTTTTCCATTGTTAAGTGTATATCTTATATATGAAGTGCCACTGAGTGTGGGTTACACCATTAAAAATCAGTGATTTTCAGAATTAGACCCAGAACTAGATGATGGTGGTAGGAATGTGAATGTATATGAAAAAGAATATGTATGTGTGTAAGCACTGGAAGAAGTGGCAGAACTGGGATGGAAAGAACAGCCCAAAATTATGATTAAGAACACTGTTTCCAAGATGCTGCTACGAGGGATAAAGTGGAATTGTGTTGTTTGCATCCAGAAAAAAAAGGCCTGCACTCTGCTAAGACCACAGTGCAGATGACTTGATAGTGGAAGACCTGCATCCTGAGATCAGGATGGAAATAAGTAGCACCATGTCACATATTCCATTCCTTTTCCATTAGTTCACCAAGAAAACAGACTAAAGACATATAAATTAAATAGGAGAAAACAGACAATAAGCAGTAATCAGATCTAAGATTTCAGAAAGCTGAAATAAGCTATATTCTGTGGCAAATGATCATGTCTTAACAGCCAGGGACTACAAAAGGATATACAGATCTGTACAAAGTAGTTTGTCACCACCAATCAAGGAAAAATAATAAATGCAGTGGGCATTGACAACAATGTCTCTTGTCCTGTGCTTTGCACAGCACCAATCCTGGCCAGACCCGGTAAAACTTGGCAACACAAGATCAATGCTTGCAAAACGTGGGTGTGAAAGGGCAACTGAGTGAAATTCAGGAGAGAAGGAATGAAGATGATAAAATAAACTCACTTAGAAGTTTTGTAAATAAGAATCTCTCTCCTTTTCCAGAAGATTCCACACATAGTTTTATTACAAATGGTTTCTTGCAGGGGATATGCCACTGATTACTAAATGATTGGGCAAGGTGGGGAAGGGCATGAGTTATGAAGATCATTTCTGTATTTGATACAGAGGCAGAAAGAGAAACATAATCGTGCACATCCTTAATATTATTTATTCACTACCTAAAGCTAAACTACACCTTCAGATTCAGATTCAGATTTGAGTTTCTTATGCTTCCTGTGTTTTTTCTCATACTTGGAATATTCTTCCTGGAATAAACATTTAAACCCCTTACTTGAGGTACTAAAGAGGAAGCTAAGTAAGGCACTACTGAAGGGGACATGGCCATAGCTCCTTTCAGACATTATTATCTTTCACTTCTGATTAAGAGTTTATAATTATGGTGCAAATTACCTTACTGACTGTCAGCTCTGACTTACAGGAGAAACAAACATACAGTTAATGACTGACTATCAAGAGAAGGAGGAAATCAAGCAGTTTTATGCCTGGTAAACCTCACTAATCATATGCTACTGATCATCTACTGAATATACAACCAGCAACATATCCACGGAAAGGTTCACTGTTATTACAAGTATTTATACATTCCCATTGTCCATGTTACACATCCCCAACCTTTGCCCTGGCCATGGTGCTGAACACAAACACGTGCTTAGGGGAATCATGGACTCATGGAATGGGTGGGTTGGAAGGGACTTCAAAGACCATGTACTTCTAACCCCCCTGCCATGGACAGGAATACCTTTCACTAAACAAGGTTATTTAGAGCCCCATCCAGCCTAACCTTCAACACCTCCAAGGATGGGAAGTCCACAACGTGCCTGGGCAACCTGTTCCAGTGCCTCACTATCCTCACAGTAAAAAATTCTTTCCTATTATCCAATTTAAACCTACCCTCCTTCAGCTTAAGGCCATTCTACCTTGTTTTATCACTACATGCCCTTACGAAAAGTCCACTCCAGTCTTCTTCTAAGGCCCCCTTGCCTACTGGAAGGCTGCTATCAGGTGAGTACAGTCCAGTCCCACAGCTGTCTGACTGGCTTGAGAACTCACAGACAAGGTGAATACTTTCCAGAAAAAACATCTTGTCAGCGAATCATTTTTTCAAAAGACCTTAAAAGGTTTTTGCATTTTGGAGGTGGGGGTGGTTTTTCTTCCCAGGTGTGTGCTTTCAAGAGTCCATTTCAGCATCTTTGAAATAAAATTGTGAGAAAATAAAGAACCAGTTCTTTTGAAAATTTTGAAAATCCTGCTGTGCATGGATACTGCTAAGCAGACACATACTATGTTCTCACAGCTGTGTCTTCTTTCTCTCCTTTTCCTGAAAGAAAAAGTTTCCTCCACTTCCTACTTTTCCTATGTTGCATGAATAATCAATCAGTCACTGAGACCTCCTCTTAACATGCAACCAACATTTCCCTAAAGTAGGATGGGATTTTGAGTCTAATAACTACTACAGTGATTTCTGTTAGCACAGTGATTTCTGCTCAGTTGTAGACACTGCTCAGCGCAGAGAAAAATACAATCTGAATTGTTCTTTCAGATTTAAAGAAAAACAATGTATTTGTAGGAAAGGAAAAATACATCGATATTCAGCACTTTCTCTCAGGATTGGACTTGTGAAATTAAAGTCCCAGTTAGCCCCACAATCTGAACACTAGCTAATCCTCTCACTCTGAAGGCTTGACTGCTTCTTCCTCTCTCTTCTACCTTTGCAGAAAGATGTTATGTAAGACATGGGTACTTGGTAGCCTTCTTTTACAGGCTTCATTTCTTAGACAAGGCTTGTCCTCTCACCTCTACTTACCTACTTCATTTAAATGCATCCTTTTTACAAACTAGACTGCTTATGTACACAATCATTTTATAGACACTGGTGTTAGATCTTTCTTACATAAGAGTTACTTCAAGCATTAGAAAAAAAGACTCTCTGACAAATAAAAGCCACATAAAGAAAGACTGATGATAAATCTATATTTGATCAATTAAACACATATTGGTAGTTCCTGTCTGTGATTGAAAAATGTAATTGAAAGGTATTCATTTATCTGAATGTGGAAGCTCACGGTTCTTTTTATCATCTCTGCTTTTTGCAAACAGGATTACTTTCTGAAGTATACTTTTTATTTTCTTAAATCTCGGCATGAGTTACTCAAAATCATGGCATTTCCAGGAGCTTTCACTGCTCCTGGAATAGTCACCTTCTCTTATTTTTGAACTCCAGAGAAAATTTGTATTCCATTTCATGACATCTATAGGCTTTGGAAAAGTGTTAACTTTCCCTTGGTAAAAATCTAAGCTCTATTTTTTCCTTATTCACAAGTTACTCACAGTGATACTATGAATAATTATGCCTTTCTTAAATGCATGGCCATCTTTAGGGTGTAATAAACACACACATTTTGACAGTAGCAAATAACATCTATTGTTAATACCTGCAGTGCAATAGATTGTCAGGGACAATCTAATATTCCCCAACAAAGGGAAGAGGAAATGTGATAATGAATGAACTACAACAGGATAATTATAATTATTATCAGAAAAAACCTCAAACATATATGACATATAGACTGACTCATTTGGAACCATTAATACCAGGTGTCTTCTAGCACTTTGTACTGACCTCAATTTTTAAAGCAATAATTGAGTGGGAGGCAGAGTTTAAAAGGTAATAAATAAGAGCTTGTCATTACAGCTTAGTCTTTTCCTCTTACATGCCATCTTAAAGTCATAGTTAATTCATCACACACCCAGTTTGAAAAGAAACCTTCACAAATAACTGCAGCTTTCCTAGTGATCAGACAAAGTAAGAATGATTGGAAAAAGGATAAAACTCTAATACTGAGAAGGGGAAAAGGGTAAAATACAAATATGTAAGAAGCAAAAGAATGAAAGCTGAAAGAGGTGTCATGATTTGCATAGTACCATACATTTTAGACCACTAATTTTCTTAATTGTTTATGGTATCTGGATATTTTTTAATATCTTGGCCAGAAATTGAAAAACAACTGAGATAATGGTACTGAGGTTAAATCACTACAGCTTTAGCAGTTTGCATACTCTGTTGTAGAAATGAAACAGAAAGTACTGTGTTCTTTCTAGTGTCTGTAGGCAGGCATTCATCTGACTCAAATCATAATCAAATGCATCAATAATTCATATATTTTTTCATTAGTGTCAGTGGTCATTCTGCATTAGCAAAGCTGAGATGAGACAGAGTGTTGAAGCACAAACAGGCACTGACTGTGTTGTATCAGCTATGTGGTTATATTAAACGCTTTATACCCCCAAGCGTCAACATTGATCCTACTCCTTAAGTACTGAAGTAATTTTTCAAATAAAAAATGCATACATCACACCATGTTTCAGTGCATACACTTATTTTCAGAACAGTGAAAACTAGAAAATAATTACCAGCTCTGTTCACTGAGTGTTCTTTTAATCTCACAAATACAGCCTGTTTCTTGTAAAACTATCTCACCAAACACTGTAACTCTATCCTAAACAAAGGATTTCTGTCTTTTAGAACTGGATTGTAATTAGCTGCTTGAGCATGCAGCTCAAGGGAATGATATTTTATTCATCACAACATAGATACATACTTTCAGTTTATTGGACACACTTATTTTTCATTTACTGGATTTGTGGAGTAAAGCATCTCTAAATTAGTTAATTTTGGTACAGAAAACTCAGACTAGCTTTTGGGAACAACAGTGAGGAGAAGCTGAATGTTTTGAAGTAGTTTTAAATTCTACAGATGCTGCAGATGCTGTAATCCTGAGATTCTGAAAATGAAAACTCTTTTTACAACAGAGAAAGAACAGCAGGCACTAAAGAACTGCCTGGCCCAAGATAAACACCCAGTTAAGACACTCATTATTTAATCTCTGCCCAGTTTCCAAAAGGAACAAACAATACACATACCAGGAGGAGCTGAAGAATTAACAACAGCTGCATGCCACAGCTGATAAAATAATAACAATTATGAGAGTGCCTATATGTGGAGTTTGCACCCATCTTCACATTTGTGACTTGACTTATGGCAAGTTCCTGGTTCAAGGAAAGGAAGTTCCGGTTTTCTATGGCTATATGATTCTACTAACAATTTCCTAAGAAAAGCAGCCTCTGCCTGTAACTTAAATAAAGACAGTCCTCACACATGCTAATATGTCATGTTTGTATGCAGCAGAGCAGGTCGATGAATTTTGACTGTGACTGTGGGTAAAATGCCACTTACTATGTTGCACAGGGTATTTTGTTACGACTATCACACTGAAATGAAGTGACTGTTAGAGCATCTAGATTGAATGCAGGACTACAAGCAGAATTTTAAAACATGAAGGGGAAAAAAAAGCCCAAACAGTATTGTTTAGCTTATGTTCAATAGTATAATGCATTGACCACTTAAATATATCTCACTTCAACGCCTAAGTATATTTCTTTTCCTTCAAAGAACATTCAAAGATCCAGTTCTCCCATTCTGTAGCAGTAGCATAGAAGAGTCTACCCACACATGAACCTGTTGTGTTAAGCAATGAACCTCTCCTTCAATTATATTCTTCAACTCAAAGAATTTTTAACTCAGTGTTAAAGTCAATGGCATTCATGCAGGGGTAACATTTTCATTATAAATGTGAATTTGTTAACCTTAGGGAAACTATCAGCACTGTGTAAAAAATTACTTTGTTCATTCCAAATAATGGAGCAAAAATCTTATCTTTTTCGAGCAAACTAACTTACCCAAATTGGAGTGAATGCTGTATTTTGGTTAGATCTAGCTAATGCAGTTTATCTGTTGTGGCCAAGACTGACATCTGAGATAGTCCATAGAATATTCAAGATGAATACAGCAAGAGAAGAAAACTGGAAATCTAAGACCATGTAAGAAGCTGTGGTAGAAATCTCCATAACAAAAATATAGCGTATTTTGAAACTTCTCACATTTTATACAAAAAGAGGATTTGGCATTTGGGTTGTAACTTTTTTGGCAACAACAGATTTTCTTGACAAGCCATACACTGATTCTACCATTTTGCTTCACCACTTTCAAAAAAAATCAAAACTGTTTGTGTCCATTTCAAATCATTCTTCAGTAGAACTTGGCTTGAGATAGCATAATAGAAAATTCAAATCCTGAGTGTTTGCTGCAATATAATTAAATATCCATCAAAAAGGGCCAGAGTAAAATAAAATTTACTGTTCCACAGCTATGGCTCTGTTGAAGTCCCATTCAGGTGGAACACAGTTCTTTTTAATCATCTGAAAATCTAATGGTAAACACAGATTTAATATGATTAAGAAATGCATTCAAAGTTATTTGCATAGAAACTAAGTTTGCATAGAAACTCAGAAAGTTATTTCAGATTAGTTTTCATCAATCACAATGTTGATGGGTTCACAGGCACAATAATGAGAAGGCATTAGATACAATAAACAGTACAAGCCTTGTGGTCAGGGTTTCTCACTTCCAAGCTAACTGGGATTCCTCTTTCCTGTCAGAGCTCCCTCTGGGCTTAACTTGCTGACTTTCTCACAGTTATTTAGCCTCAGCAGAAATGGAGGGATTTAAACCACCACATTCCCACAATTTTGGTGGTGAGGACACTCTCAGGTTTATGTTTAAACCTTCTTAGGCTGCAGCAGAAAATAGGAGTATTGGCTATGAAAGGATTTTATTTTCAGTGTCAGTTCACAGAAGTACAGGGTATTGTCAGCTGACCTATTGAAAACCTAAATCACAGAATGTTCACGGATAGGGTTTTTAGCATCTCTTTTGGTCTATATTTAATTTGCCCAAGTCCCAAGTACTCAAACATGACATGGCAGAACAAAAAACTCTGCAAAATACAGAGAAATAAGGGAATTTGTAATTTAATAAAAGAGCAAATAAAATTAGGTTAAAGGAAGTAACCTAGGTTACAGAAAAGTCTGCCCCAGAATTCAGGGCATCAAGGTTCCTGTTAGTCCTCCCCTCTGTCACCTCCCAGTCCCCTCCCTCTCAAATCTCAGTTCCTTACTTTTCTGTTCGCTTTACCCCACTCCTTCATCCCCCCAAATTAACTATATATGCTTTAGCTTTCTGCTTCAACTCCAATGCATGTTCCTATTATGGTCCTCCAACCTCAAAGACCATCCTGCAGGGCCTAGGGGTGAAATGGTGAGGGACAGCTTTGCCCCTCAACTACATCCAAGGAATCTCCTTTTCCTCTTTCCTTTCCTGCTATTACAAAACTAAGCATATGAAGAAGCAAAGGAAATTCTGATCCAGTTTCAACCACGTGGGGCAGGGAGGATTAGCTTTCATTCTCTGCATTAATCCTCTTTTATTGTGCAGGCAATTTGACAAATACTTTTCTGCAGTATACACCTGCCTATAAACCAGTCTGTTCATTAGAAGCATGTCAGATATGCTCTGTCATGTGCAGCAACCCCAACCAGTTGCTTCTCCCAGGAGACAAGGAAGGAGGAAATTTTCAGTTCAAACAACGTCACGCAACAGCTGCGATCTGAGATCTCTCAAGATCTGTCCACAGTGCCATCAGCATAGGCCTAAACTAGTGAAGGTTCTTTGCAAATTCTTGTCATGTTTCCTTCCTCATCCCTCCTTGAACTTCAGTAGAATTGACTACAACTTGGCCTTTAATTGCCAAAACCCCAGGAAGTCAGAATGATTTCTCTCTAGACACTGGTGCTATTTACATTCACCACCTTATCATATGGATGAGATTTGTACCTTAATGAAAAGCTACAGCTTCCTCTAGTCCACAGCATTTGATATCCAACACTTAACCCATGTCTAGGCATCAGACATAGCATTTGTTTGCACAGAGAAGCAATTTATAATACTTCATTTCCAACCAAAACACACCATTTTTCATCCCGCAGCTGGAGAAGATGATGAACATCAGAAATACTGTTCTCTTTTTCTGAGCAAATGATGTAGCATCACACACCCTTCAGAGCTCCTTTGTGGTTACTCATGAAAAAGCATTCCCATAGCCTTCAAAAGGCCCGGGCTTTTAACCATCAGCCTCCTGCAACATACACGAAGTCTGCAAAATTAAACAAGGTCAAACCAGGAAATTTTCTCCATCTGTTTCCTCAGCATCAGCAATTTTATGAAAAGAGGAAGAAGAGTATCATTATTTTGTGTTCAGAAGACAAAAAGTAACAAAGCCAAATGGTGCTGTATTTAAGCAAAATATGTTTCAGATAAGGAGAAAAGGCTGTTTGATCAAATGTATCCTTTTCTTTTGAATATAGGTATTATACATTTTCCTTTTAATGTTTCTCAGCATCTGCTAGTCATCTGTGAACAGAATTCAGATGTTCTCAGGTGAAACAGTTTTCTGATGCATTCACAATTGGTGGTGGAGGTTTGGGGCCTGGTTGGGGGTTTTTTGGGTTTGTTTTGTTTTGTTTGGGGTTTTTTGTTTTGTTTTGGGCTTTTTGTTTGTGTTTTTTGTGGTTTTGTTTTGTTGTTGTTGTTGTTGCTGTTTTTAGTTTGGAGTTTCGGGGGTTTTTTTACTTTTCATACATTTCCAGGAGTTGCGCTGAGATAACACTTAATATCCGGGGAAATAAGCAAAATGGGGTTATAAAACTTATCCAAGAAATGAGTTAAAGTTATTTTACAAAGGGGCAGTGGCTCGAGAGAAAAGATTTCAAAACTGAGAAACTGCGTCTTGTGAACTAAAGTGAAGCCAGTCTGAGAAGTGTCCTTCAAACTGAGAAGAGGAATGTGAATTGCTCTTCCAAGCTAAACTAAGAGAAGTCCTAGGAATAACCTGCTAGATACGGCATCAGACCATTAAAAGTGTCAGAGAGACGTTAGTGTCCTTTCTAGACAATGGCCCAGGTCAGGAGTACACATTTCAAGAGCAAAGAAGAATGTGTCATCTGGCACTGAATCAGTATCTTGTTCTGGTATCCCCACCCCTGTGAAGCAGCAACATAGTCCCAACATTCCTAGACAATATTTTAAGGCATTCATTCATGAGCTAGGCATTAAAAGACAGATGAGCAGGGTCTGAGGGACCAGTTGTCTCTTCCTGTTGGCTCTACTGTTGAGACCTCTGACTAAGATTAGAGGACCTGAAATTTTTTTTTATTGTGAAGGTGGCAATGAAAAGGACCTCCTGGTTTACAGCAAAGGCATAAATTTATTCCCTGTTTCATAGGGAAAAAATTGTTTCACCGATTAATTAAATCATAATGAGGATCATATCATTAATGTTTTATTAAACTCCTTTATTAAGACAAGGCCAATGGATACTTGAAAGGAAAACTTTCTATGTAGATGGTTTTCTGATTCAAACCTTCATAAATAACTCATGGACCTCACATAGAAATAATTGCCTCGGTGTTTTAAAGATATGGCCAAGATCAATGAATCAAACGTGGGGGGGAAGAAAGGATTTGTAACTCATCAAGGGAACATATCAGCTTCATGAAGAAAGCACCAGAAGCAGCCTGTCCTAGTCCTCTGCCAGCAGATGGCAACATTACTTCTTATTAGGGAAAGGGATCAAGGGAAAAGATCTGTGTCATCAACAAAAGCTGTGGTCACTGTGCAGATATTTTTGCTCTTTTATTTTCGCATAAAAATAGAATGCTTTGCCTAAGGTGCCATGTTGCTGTTCCAATGGACAGCGGCGGATAAAAGTAACCTTCTGACCACACCAGGAGGCTGAGAAAAAGAGACAGAAAATACTGAAACTCACTGTAATAGCACACTACAGATACAGAAGCTTATGCCTGGGAAAAAGGTTCACAGACAGAACGTACAGAAAGAGATTTGCATCTAATTCAGACCCCATATAAATTGATAGATACTAATTCATTATTAATAATGCTTTTGCATACAAAAACTACTTTGAATACTTTTTTTCTTTAAAATCTCCTGTGCAGATGGACTCAGGCCCTGAATCACAATACTTGTAAACAATTCTTCTATTCCTGCAAATAGATGGCAAGTGATGCAAAAATTAGTGAATAATCCTGTTAAACGTAACTACAACCCCTGATAATACATAATGGTATGAAGTTGTGTCAAGGGACATTCAGATTGGATGGACATTAGGAAAAGGTTCTTCACCCAGAGGGTAGTTGGCACTGGAACAGATTTCCCTTAGTGACAGAGAAAGAGTAAGAAATATACTATTATATTTGTAACCAGTGGTTAGGGAAAAACAAATTATCTGCGAGTTAGCATCCATTGAAAAAAAATTAGGCCCCCTTTTCTTTTCTGCTCATATCTCCACAGATTTTGCATCCAGATTTTAAAATCCAGTCTCTTAACTGCTTTATTTCTTTTCAGCAACTCCCACATCTATAGACCATCAGATGACATTTTTTTCCTTAGATCCTTAGAGTTTCAATGCTTTATCCTATATCTCAGTAATGACAACACAGCTTTACCAAGCCAAACACTGGGAGTTACTGATGTCTTGCTAGGGATGTAGCCTCAGAATATTACTGCAATACCCAGGAGCTGTTCCACAGCATTGCTTAAATATCAAACATACATTTCTGCTTCTTAGTCCCCTCCATTTCCAAGAACAGAATCTAGTGAAGATTAACACCCCTTTTACTACCTTATGTTTAATTTCTCTCTATCATAGACTGATGAGAGAAATTACTGCAACTGAGCCTGCAAAAATACTCAAAGCATCCTGAAATGACTGATTACCAGCACTGTTCTGAATTTTTCCAAATGCTTGATGAAGAGGTGCTAAGGTCTCATCCTTAAAAATTCTCTGAAAGAATAAAAGCAAACTAGTAAGCCAACAAAAAGGATGTGGGAGAAATATAATTTTATGTTACGCTCTTCAGAAAAGCATTTTTATAATAATGCTTGTATCAGATCTAATTTGATCTGATAAAAACTAACAGAGAGCTCTGTTTTTCAGCACTGAAATAATTTTCCAACTGTACAATACATAAAAAGTCACATTCATGCATTGCAGCTGAAGTACTGTGCTTCCACAGCTGGATGCACACAGCTGCAATGAAGCTTTTTTGTTTACTATGTCTCAACATTGGGTGGGGCCAATTAATTAGGCTAATACCAGGGAAATCATACTTTTTTTTTAGATTAGCTTCTTAATTACCTTTTTTTTTTTCCTTTAAAAATGTGTATGTATATGTACATGCATACATATTCATGCAGAGGTGCTCAACAAAACATATTTACATGCTTTTATCCATATATCTGGAATTTGTCCAATAGTACTACATCCACTACTTTCACTTTGGCATATCAGGTAACTATCAGGAATAATTCTTGCACTCTAAAGTTATTATTTACCCACCACTGAAGCACAGTTAGACCTGGTATGAAGTGTAGAAGCTATTTAAGCAACAATACAAAACAATTCTGGCAATAACATGAAGATGTACAGTCATATGCAGAAAATTAGCCTGACTGAAGAACATAATGCCCCAGAAGATGGAACCCTATCTGGCTTTTTTTATTCCTTCACTACACTGGGACACGGATTTACTATTCAGAGAGAAAACATGTTATTTGTGATGTTTAAAGATCATCGCAGGCCAAAGGTGCTTGAGCAATCAGTTCCATCTGTCTCTGCATACCAGGAGGGGAGATTGCAGCTCTCCAGACTCCGGCTGCAGAGACCCTCCCAGACTCCCAGTCCGAGCTCTCCCGCAGCCAACCCTGATTTCTCTCGGCAAACGGAGAGGACCCGCTGTGCGGGTGGGGACGGGAGCTGGGGCTTCCAGTCCTGCTGAGTAGGAACTCGAAATCCCTCAGCGGCAGCGCTGAGTGCAGGGATCTCCAGGCGTAGCCCATACCCACGGTGATTCACCGGGACGGGCTGTGCTCGGCTCCCTGACTCACTGCGGCACCGGCTCTGCTGCAGCAGCCGCTTCCAGCTCCCTCTGCGGCAGGGACCGCTCCACACGCAGCTCTTCAGTCACGACTTCTCCATTGTGCTCTCTCACTTCTCCCCCCCACGCCATTGGCAAAGTACGGATGATAGATGGCAGGATAAATTGAATTGGTGAAGCTGGGGTAGCTGAATGATGGGAAGGGCAGGCAAAACACCGTAATTTATACAGTATTGTAATTTCTACAGTAAATCCTACAATTTATCTGTTATTTTATGCTAATCTGTTTTATATTGCATTGCCTAGGAACATGATTTTCAAAGATCAGCTGATGTTGGCAAATGCACTGTTACTATAATTATAATCTTATTTCTAAACTGTAAAACTTAGAAGAAGGAAGTTGTCCTTCTCAGCTTGGCACCCAGTCTCCAAGAGCACAGGTCAAGCAGCAGTGTCACCTAATGCATTTCAGGACACAGTGCTAGCAGCTACCTACTTTGCTTTGTACATTTCTGTCTCAATCGATATGAAGAAAGTGAGCATATGGAGCAAATGAAGATGGATAAAAAGGTTGACTGGAAGAAGACAAATAGCAAAAGCATCACCATAGGCAGAAGTCACACAGCAGCTATGTCAGCCATCTGGGGATGAAGCTGGGTAGTCAGAAGAGGAGGAGCTTGAAAAGATTATTCTAAGTGACTCTGACCGAATACCTCCATTTTTCTGAAGAAAAGGGAAATTCCTTTGCTAGGAACCATTTCTAGAGACAGTTTAGTACAGAGCTCCCTCTCTCTAGCAGTTATGCCAACAAACTTTGCAATCATGGATGACTCACTTCTCCATTTTCTGCTGCAGCAAAACTAACACCATTTGCCGTCCCAGCCTTGTGAGAATTTGCAAGCAGCAGACGACCTTTATACTGTGTTCCAAAGATGAAACTATTTGAATAAACATCAAGCAGTAGTATTCTGTCAAATTTCACTGGCAACATATGGTGGGGCTGAAAAAATAAAGACATGGCACAGGAAATGGAAAATAGTAAGAAGGACTTTTCCCTGGTAGGAATTCATTGACTAAAGAAAGGGGGAAAGGACACGAAGCCTGCAAACAGTAATACCAGTCTCTCTGCATCATCGTGTTTGCTCCCTTTATTCCTGGGCAAACCCAAAGAATACAGACCCAAACTTGTTCCCACAGGAGGGTGACAGTTGCCAGTCTCATGCCCTGTGTGACCTCTAATTAGATCCTCTGTCAGCCAACTGTGCTGTCCAAATTCCAGAATACAGAAGAAAAAAAAAGAGAAAAAAAAGAAGCAATAGACCAGTCTGTGACCTCTGAAAGTTTGCTATTTACTTTCCTGCACTAATGTGCTCTTCTACATGAGCTGCTGGTTTCCCATTGGCTTTTGACTGCATATATTCTAACACACTTCAAAGTGGGCACTCCAAACAAGACACTGCGAACTACTTCATTGTAAAGCACGCACCATGATCCAGGTCACTCACAATAACCCAGCCTGAGGGCACTGTAACTTATTAACCAACTTTCTCTCCTGGCATTGTTCACAGTCCTTACAGCCACAGACAGAACTGCCGGGAGCCTGTTGCAACCCCCAGCAACCAGCCTATCTCAGGAAGTTACTCATGGGTACTACCAGGAGGGAAAGCTGGTTTATACAGAGTTCCTTGAAATTACTAATAACCATAAGAATGGGTTCAAATATGGCCTATTACTGGTCCAAAATTAAGCTTTGCAGACACTTCCCCATATAATGATTTATCTTTCATATTCAGTGTCACGAGATACCTCATTTGTGTTCCCTGAGAATTCACAATCTAATTTGTTTTCTTTAAACTGCAGTATTTAAGTCAATCCAGTGCATTTTTGCCGTAGAATTATGGAAGGATAATGATGACTCGAAGACTTTAAATTTCTCCTTCCATCTGACACAGCAGGCAGAAATACAGAATAACTGTTACCCTGGAGAGGCAAATACATCTCAAGGAAAAAAAAAAAAAGGAGTCATCAAATTTTAAAAGCTAATAATCCTGGTTGTGAAAATCTTGTGATGCTACCATAGTGGTTAAAGGTGAGACTGACTTTGCTCCAAAACAGGAAAGAACTGCTACTCCCAGAGGGAAGCAAGCACAGTGTTTGCTCTCTGGAATCATGACAGCAGCACAATGACAATTCCAAAAGGGCAGGAACTCTACTTCCAGTCAATGAAGTTATAATTAATACCCATGAGAAAATTAGAAGCAATGTGAGCACACAAAACTGACTCAGAAAGTCAGTGTAGAAGGCAGCCACACAGCTGATCTTGAATGAAGATGGAAAGAAAATGACAAAAAGACAATTTTCTACCACACTTTAGCATGTGCTGCTTTCCTGGTATGTAACTGGTGGAAGTCACAGATACCAGGACTATTTAAATAACACAGAACAAGATAATGTATTACACACAACTATCTGGAATCTGTTTTCCCTTTCTTTTTGTCAGCCAGTAAAATCTGCCATGACACTTTTGCACTGATTTGATTACACGAGCCATTTCTTAAAATGCAACCTGACGTTTCCGTTTTCTGAGGTTCAGATTTGGGGAAAAGATGCACATAGAAGTAAACACTGCCTCCATTTACATTAGTTAATTGTAGAAAAAAAAAGTGTGCAAATATATCTTTCAAGCGATTGGCTTCAGGATTTTATCACTGAGATCTGTAAGCATTTAGCACTTCTGTTTTTGCAAAAGTCTGTAATGAACACAGCATTTCAGCCATGAACTTCCCCTGAACCCTGCTAACCAACCTCCCTAGTTTGGTGTTAATCTAAGTCCACTAGGACAGACAATTTAATTATTTTTAAACTGCACCCAAGTATGTGTGAAATTATAATAATGCTGGTGACAGTGTAACACAGGTAATTCCAGAATTACTCCTGGGTTTAAACAACAGCATAACATAAAATTACTGAGCTAGAGTTTTTGCAGGGCCTAACAGAGAATATTTCAACCTCCCAGATGAATGCCCTATCCCAGAAGATAGAGGGCCGTGATCCTTCTCATTTGCTTTATTTCCCTTCCATGAATCTTGCTGCAATGTGTCACAGCATCAATAAGACTGTAAAAAGGAGCATTTCTGCCCAGACCAGGAGGCAGTTTAATGGTGATCAGTGCACCTCGATGAACCATAAGAGACATGGGTTTGTACTCCCACAGACTGAGGAGGGAACAGAACTGTCTGATTAGCTTATTAGAGAAGACAGAAGTTCCTCAGACTTGTTTTCAGCCACAAATCATTTGGTAGGCAGAAAATATTCAAGAAGCATACTGGGAATTTATCTAATGCCAACATATGTACAGTCTGGCAATTGCAAATGACAAATGTTCCCATCAGTAAAAAAAACAACAGAGTTATTCCATGCCCCAGAACAGATTGCCTGGCATTGCTTCACACTATGAATAGTCATTCTTCTCATCTATTGGGGTAGTTAAAGTAACTGGAGAAAATTATCTTTTCTGTCTGTTCCTGCATTCTTTTCATTATTCCTAAATTTCCATCACATAGAAAATAAGATATGATGTGGATTACTGACCCTAAGCAATAAAGAGGCATAGCAGAAAATTGTTACTTCTATTACTTGGAATTAAAATCTTGTTCAGCTGAGCTGAAGTTAACATCAAAATGGTTTCTCGTCAATAGGCAATAGCACCGTTCTTAGCTGACAGAAATCTACAGTCTACGTTTTCCAGATGCTGTAAACTACCTTTTCAAAACATGCTAACAATGCAGAGTATCTTGCTTGATTCGAAATAGATGTCCCCCATTTAATCCATGGACATGCAACAGACTGAGAAAAGTGTTAACACCCTTCTGCGATCTGTCTTCTAGGTGCAGTAAGACTGCTCATTAACCAGAGTTTGGGAGTTCCTTGTTGTGAATGCCTTCCCCTGCATTCCCAGCTCTGATAAATGAGCAGGTTATTTGTTGATCTGTTGTACTGCTTAGCAGGGGAGAGCCCATTCCTTTTTTCCACAAAAGTGAGCCACATAGAGCGTGCTCCCTCAAACTCTACACACAGCAAGAGTTTGTCCATAAAACTTTATCACTATGAAAACAAATCCAGTTCTTTTGTTTTCCTCTTTATTTTTTCTGTACATTAAATCAGACTTTGTGGGTTAGATGGCCTGGCTGGTGAGGGAAAATTAAAGAATCTTATCACAATGGATTCCGAGATTACTGAATGTTTACTATCTGTTAAAGCAACAGAAATAAACACATGAGGAAGAGGTTAAAACCCTGTCTCAATATCAGCTCCAGATACCTAGTGTTCTTAAGCTCTTGAAATGTCAAATAGAAATTACTCACCCATGAGACTACTAGCATATTTAAAACAAAGACCCCAAGCAGTATTTCTAGCTGACATGCTTCATGCAGTCATGTGAAAAACTCCTTAATATATGAACAGGCAGGTCCCCAATAAATATAACACTACTATTTTTATGACAAAAATATATAAAGATACTTATTTTAAATTCAATCAGATGTTGGTAGTGAAATAAGCATCCCACTCCTGTGTATTTTTTAGCATTACTAGATATTGAAGTACACAATTTATATTTATATTCTGAAGTATTTTCTTATTGTTTATTGGCATTCTAGCCTCAGCATCTTGTATTTGTGATGGCATGTAATTTTGGATTGTTATTTACTGGGTTTTTCTGTATGGTTGGAAGATTTCTCATCACTTTTTAAAGTTACTTGTCTCATTCACGACAGCATTTTAAAGGTGTTTGCTAAACATTTCAAAAATAGAAATATCCAAGATATGAACTGAGGAAAAAGTTTTAGAAGTAAGGTCATTGTCTTACCAATACCTTTGGCAAATTTGGATCCTTTGTTCCTTATACTTGCTACTTCCTTGTTTATCACCACCATTGTCTCATCTTTGCTATAACCTTAGTTCTCCTACAGCGGGGGAAAATCACACTGGATTATATTCAGTTTGAGAAGGTATTGATTTGTAAGAGAAAATTATGTGCATCAACAGCTGGATTTTGTCTTGGTGGGTCCCTCCTCTGGTGCACTCCAACCATTTGACCTATCCCACTACGTCTTCATGACCCCAGTGAGGTGACAGCTCTGCAACTACTCTAAGACTTTTAACTTGTGCTTGTTCCCCATACTGCATTCGTCAGTGTCCAGGCCTTCCAGAGCAGCACCCAGGAATGCTGATTCCTCAGAAAAGGCAACAGCCCGAGGGATCCGAGTCATATCCTCAGACCCTACCTTCAGTGACAGAACCAAGCTGAACGGCACCTCCATCCCCAAAGACTTCATCACTGCCCCACTGCCCTTCAGCCATGCCTGACACTTCTCAGGTCTCCCTTGCCCTGGCAGCACTGTGGCTGGGGTCTCAGAAAATTGCTGCTTGATGGCTTCCTCATCCTTTCAGATTCTTCACAGCTCATGGACCTCCTCCCACAGCTGTTTCACTTGGAGGCACAGTTCACCAATGATTTCACAGCTCTGGGCAGGCCAGAAGACCAAGTGCCCCAGGCCCAGGCACTCCAGGCCGCCTCAAACTTGAGAAGCTGCATCCTCCATTGGAAGTTGTGTCTGGGTCCAAAAGTCCAATAGCAAAGAGACATGACTGCAAAACTTGAATTTGGATGTAAACCAAGTCTTGATTCATTGCTTTTAAGCTTTCTTTAAAAACACCAGATAAAGAAACATGAGGATATTAAGAAGGCTTTTGGTAAAATCATAATTAAAGATCACACTAAATATAAAAAAGATGTTACAAAAAAAGAGAAGAAAAATAGAGCCTTTCACTGAAATTATGTATTTGCTTTTCTTAAAAATAATTAAAGCAAAAAGAAAAAAGAATTTATTTGCTCTCCCTCACAGCTATTTATTTCCTTTTCCACATGATTAACAATAGATACTTTTAAATTAAATGAGGCAAACTCAATTATTTTGTGCTGAGATTTCTACAAATAACTTCCTTGCTCATGTATAAACAGGCATTCAGAAAAATCCAAGCACCTATCACTAGACTCACCTGCTCCTGCCAATAGCACACACAAAACCTCTTGCTTACTACTTATCGGGACTGTACCAGTCATGTTCCTGCAGCTCTTACATCAACAAATATAAATATCAATATGAATAGATTTGTTTTTACAAATAGATAAATGTTATTGTGTGGCACCTGTGTAAATCTAGGGAAGGATTCCTATAGAGCAGTAGATTTTGCCTATGTATGTCAGGTCCAATTTTCCTGTTCTCTGTAAAGCCAAAAGGGAAAACCTGTGAAGGTGTTTTTCTAAATAATTAATTTGTGTGCAGATCAAAGAAGGATTTTTCGGCTTTCAAACTCAGAAATGCCCAAATCACTTTGCACAATTGCATATAAAATATAGGCAGTGCTGTTACTGTGCTGTCAAATCTGACAGCCATTCTGTACTCAGCAATATATCAAACACCATCCAAATGCAACCATACAAATGTCACCTCTTGCCAGTGGAACTTTATAAATGAAGCAATATTAATCAATTAAGGGACAGTGGAGTGCATGCAGAAGCAGCCAAGTCTCCCTGAGGATTACAATAGGGAGTTCTGGGTGTGCAGTCAAGTTTAAACTGCAGAACTGCCAAGGCACACGGATTCTCTGTATGATATAGCGGATTTCCGGTCACACGCTGAGGGAAGCCCAGAGGCTTTTGCCCATGGACAAACAAGAGTCAATTTTGCTGTTACACCACTTATCTGTTATATGTTATTATACCATTTACCCAACCTTTTTACTTCTACTCAAATAGATTTCTGTGATTAGGTATTAGGGAGATCATCCACACATTTCCACTTTGAATTTCTGAAGGCAGCATTTTCATATGAAATACCATGACATGGAGTAATATCTCTCTCATAGGCTGCTTGGGAAGGGAGAGTCCTGTCCAAGCCTCCCAAGCAGAAATGGAGACCCCCAAACACACAAGCTAAAGTGAATCTGAAGAGTCTCTAGTACCATTTCAATTACCTATTTAGCTAGTAGGAAATAGACCAGAAGAGTAAAAATACATCTTGCCCTTTTATATTTCATGTACTTGCTATGCTTAATGCAAGGATTTTCTTTCTAAATTATCTCCTTGTTCGTCATATCAGACTTCCTGTACATGCAGTTTTAGGAGTTTCCTTTCACAGATGGGAAGCAAGTGCACAGTATTACATTCTCCTCAGAGGAGATGCTTTTCAGAGGGGGCAGTGCACACCAAATCAGTTTCTTTCCACCCTTGCCTTCATATACTGTAGGGGTTTGTAAATTGTGTACTGCTCTAATGATGCCAACCTTTTGTTATAAACCAGCCAAAAGAAACACAATAAACACTCCTAAATGTTGCTGTTCAGAATGGCTGCCATCCTCCTTATCTTCAAAGGGGCCAAAGCTCAACATGGCCAGCACTTTCTCAAAGTTGTTGCCACAGAGGAAGATGTAGCAATTACCTTCCAGGAGCACAAAGTTGTTCTCAGGAGAAATGGCTGCAGTTCTGTGGTACCTGCTCAGCCTGCACAAAGGCCTGCACAGTTGAGATTGCAAAGTCTCATGGAATAGGTGACAGAAGCAGAGCACTCAAAGATGTCTTCTTGATCAAGATTTTTCTTTGGCATTGATAAAGCAGCCAGTCACTCAAACTGACAGATTCTGAAGGTGAATAAAACAACCATAAACCCATATCTAATTTTCTGTAGCACAGGCTGGTACAAAGGATTTGTCAGGTTGTGCTGGTGAATGGTTGTTAAGGGCACCCTGAGAGACACAGGTCCTGCTATAAACCCGTGTCAGCCAATCAATCAGTAAAGGCAGATCCAGTTCCAATGATATCTCTATCTCTCACAGTATCCTCCTCTTTGGACTGGCACAAATAATTTTCTTCCTGCCTGGCAGAACAGTGTTTACCACACCCTGTTTAGGAAGTATAAAGGATCAGTACCAGTGGTAGTAGGTGTTAATAGTGGAAGTGGGGAATAGCAGAGATTGAACAACAGCTCCCTACCCTGAAGCAGAAGTCACCTTGCTCTGCAATCAGGGAAAGGCAGAGAAACCACATCTTGCAGATTAGTGATTGCATTTTAGGCCTTGCGGGAATAGCTCACCTTAAAAGAGAAACAGCCTGTGCATCCTATGATTTCAGTCATGGAATCCACCTAGGGTCTGTAGGAGACCTTTAGGTTTGAACTTTCTACAGAATGCTGTTTACCATTTCAGAGTGCCTTGGGCTCGAGACACCAACATTTCTCCTCATCGCCCCCCTGCGATTCCAGTCTTTCTGCCTGGAGATTACACAGCAGGCAGCAGCAGAGAGCATGGTCCAGAGCTAAGGGAGGCCCTGGCACAGGAAAGCAATGAGGAGAGGAGGCATCTGGGGGAGGATTGCTGGGGTCTTGCCAGAAGTCGTGTCCTCAGAGAGCAGGAAGGAAAGATCACTAGAATACAAAGCAATTAGCTTTGGCTCTTTGAATAACTAATGGTTACTAACTAAGAGTAATGATTCTATTTAAGGAACTGCTTTTGTTAGACTTACTGCAGAATACAGAGATAATTGACAGGAGGCATGCAAACAGTTCCGAGCAACTCCAAATAATTCCGGACATTTTTTGAATTTTGGAGATGCTGGTATTTTAAGCAATACTTAACAAATCAACATAGTCTGCTAAGCCACAGAAAGAGATTTTTAGGATTTTCCGGTATCAAACTGACAGTTAGCAAGATTTTTTTGCAAGTAATTGGTTCAAATTATTTGGAACAATTGATAGACAAGGTGAGATTCTGGTATTTCCTCTAAGGGAAGGTCACAGAAAACTAGAAGCTAGTCAGCCTCAATACCTGGGAAAGTGATGGAGCACCCAATCCTGGAATACATTTTAAGGGACATGAAGAACAAAGAAGTTCAATCAGGAGTAGCCAGGAGTGATTTACCAGTGGGTAAATCTTCAGTAACATATCCAACTCAAGTCTGTTTTGCCTGTGACAGCAACTGGTGATTGATCTCTCCCCATCCTTATCTCAAACCATGAGCCTTTAGCTATATTTTCACTACCCTGTCCAGTTGAGGAGGGGAGTGATAGAGCACCTGACATCCAGCCAAGGTCAACCCACCACAAGTTCTTATTTCAGATAGGCAACACTTTGCTCTGAAAAACTCTCCAATAATTTCAGCATTTGCCACAAAGAAATACTGCCAAAAGATGTCACGCAACCATTTTCCCCACATATGCTTTTCTTCAGACAATATAGTTTTGTCCTTCAAACAAAATCTATAGAAATATCCTTTAGATACGTAGGTACAAGATGAGATAAACTTGTCTGTTAGACCAAAAGTGCAAAAAAAAAGCCCATATGGAACTTGCAGAGATATCACAATCTGGTATCAACATCATCACTGAATGTAAATACTAAATAGTGACTCACTGACTGCTACCAATATGTAAACATACTCTATCTGTTGATTGCATAAAGTCCTGGAAAATCAGTTAAGAGTAAATATTTTAAATTTTACTGGATTTCTTGATATAAAAATTATTGTTCTGGAGATTATTGACCTACTCAGAATCCTGTTTTTCAGAGATACCAAAGTCCCCATTGACTCTTTTAGATTTGAAACAATAATACTTATAGTCAAGAAAAATTAAAAAACAAACAAGCATGTTTTCCTCTCTTTTTTTTTAAACTTTTTTAAAAAAACCCTTTATTTAAGTTCCTGCTTATGGCCTAGAACTCATGAACTGATCCTCTTAGCATGCTATATTTAAATTGCATCAAAGAGATTATGGTTTTGATACCTCACTGGTAACTGGATTTTAAAGCAGAGCATATATAATTTTAAATAAACTACATCAAAAAAATTGAAGAACATGAAGATCAAAGTTTCAATAATCAAAACAGACCAAATCATTGAGTTCAGTCTAATACACTACATGTACATAAATGCCCTTCATGTTTTATTAGTACTGAGACAGAAAACAGACCCAGGTTTGAAATAAACTCCATTACGTCTACACAGGCCAGCATCACTGATAGACATCTATTTTTGATATTAAAAAAAACCTGGCATTGCTCAATACCTGCCATTCCCATCTTGCTGCAGACACGCCCTGGCTGTATCCAGTCCCACCACACATTCTTTGAACCACTTTCAGTAATTGCCCCCTGAGAGTGATGGGTTCAGGGGGCTCTGACAGACTGAGCGCAGGCATTGTGGATGACAGGAGATCAGTGACCCCAAAAAGAGGTGTCTGAGGGACACACTACCTGTCAAATCAAATCAGCCCACCTCCCTACTGAATTTTTTCGAAGTACAAGACTCAGTACACAGTCTGTCGAATTGCCTGCAATTTAATGTGTATTTGACAGTATTCTGCCTCAAAAAAGAGTAGCTGAGTAGTAAAGGAGAAAACTGCCTCCTTCTTTTCACCAGCTGCCTCTTGCATTAGGGCACTTCCATGCAAGCCACTGGGCATCCACAGGGAAGGGAAGGTTTTGGAAGAAGGTGGGGAAAGGGTTTTAGCTGAGCTCCATGGAAAGTGAGGGAGCCTGTAGGATTAATGAGGTCAGAGGGCTGTGCACAGGGTGGCTCAGGCCATGGGGGTTTGCTGAGGGGAAGATGCGCCCCAAGTTAAAAGGCTGTGCTGTGAGGACGTTGTGGGTTTGTGTTTACAGTTTTCTCCCATTCTTTCCCTTTTGTCTCTAAATCAAAACCATTCTGCTTTTAAAAGGTCTTACCTTTTAAAGTGGTAATTTTTCTAGTCTGTTTTTCAGGAAAGCTCGCTTTTATTGAGAAGGTCGCTTTAAATCCTTCACATAGTGGGGCTCCGCTTGCCCCAGCGCCGTGTTGAAGGCTGAGGTGCAGATGGTTTTGGTTAAATCCTGAGGCCGGGAGGTGAAAGCACTCCAGGTGCCGAATATACCCCTCTGCTGAGGAGCACCTTCAGTGCAGGTAGCTCGGTGAATGAGGGCTGAGCTCTGTGTGGAGAGAACCCCGGGCAAGGGGCCGTGAAGTGCCGAGCCTTTGCACAACAAAGGGCCTGGGGACGTGTGGCCCAGGTGGGGACACTCAGAGACACAGCAGGTGCTGATGACTCTGTTGGAAGACCTCAGACTGTCTGGGTGCACAGACTGTGAAGGTAAAACTCGGGAAATCTTTTGGCGGGCACCAGCGGGCACCGGCTCGAGCTGGTAGTTGTGCCGCGATTAAATTCCTGTAAGGATCCGTACATCTGGGACTCTGCTGTGGGAAACGCAGGGATGAGGCGGTAAGGAAACCTTGTCTGACTGTGTACAGAGTGTGGGGTGTGCAGGGTGCCCATGTGGTTACCGGAGCTCCTTAGCAATTCTGAGTCACAGACAATTGTTGTAGAATGGGGAATGTTACAGCTGATGTTTGCAATGACACTAAATTTGTAAGTCGCCTTCAAATAAGACTACGCTACCAAGAAGCTGAGGCGCTTTTTTTTCTGCTAAAAGGATCCTATGAATTGTCTAGAATAGACTGAGTATGGTGTTTGGATAATTTTCCAGGGAAATGCTGAAAAATTATGTGAGTCACTGCATCTTGAGAACTGATTCTGTGGTTTATCATTTGCTGTGTTTATGCAGTAGTTCTGAGTTGCTGGACACAACTTCTGGCTAACAGTTCTGTTTTGTGTGGTAGCTGGGTCTGCTGCATTTCACACAGCTGAAGTGATCAGCTATTCTCTTTCAGGAGAACCTCCCTAAAGGCATTTCATTTTCAATTAATGGGTTAAAATAGTTTGAACTCACCAGATGGATTCTTAATCAGGCATCCCCTTCATGCCTACATAAACCTATATTGCTGTTGGAGCTTTGAGAGTCATCCTCAAGACTTGAGTCTGTCTGAATATGCCAGAATAGCATAGTCATAATAGATTTTCATGGGTAATGAATGATCAATGTTCAGTATAATGTTCAATAGCATGGGAGGTTCCAAAAGGAGAAGTTTACTAGTCATTGGAGAAAGAGATGTTCTTTAGCATTGTATTTCACTCCATACCAACCACAAACAAGCTGCTACAGCTGTAATTACAGCTGGGTTTGGTTTGGGGAGTTGAGGTGGGGTTGTATTTTGGTTTTGTGTTTTTTATTCCACTGAGGAATTGTTCTGTCTATGCATATGCATATTTTTTTGAGTTAGAGACAATGCTACTGAGTAGCAGGTTTTAATGCTTCAGGCCCATCTAGGTAGGGATGTCACATATGAAAATATTGCAGATGGGACCACCGAAAGTCCTGATTTGTCACATTAGAAAGGATAGAATCACATCTCAGGAGCTTACTGTTTTTGGATTCTTCTTCCTATTCTTGGATGAGTATTCACAGAACTTCAGTGTCACAGAGGTAGGGAAAAAATTCAGCTTTTTCTCAAAATCTGAAGTAGAAGCCTGTTAAAAATTAAGGAATCAAAAAAACTGTACAAGCCTAATGTTTGGATTTTGACTCTAGGGCATTCGGAATTGAGTTTACCTGATCTGCTCTCAGGTGAATGTCGCCTTAAAGTTGCTCAGGAGTTTTTTCTTAGATGATCCTAAAGTAAGGTTATCAACAAAGCATGGTGCCGTATGTAAGATCACAAGTCACAGAGGCTTCATAACTGCCTTGTTAATAGAGCTCTTTGTAATTTCCACAAATTCTTACGCTGTTGCTCTGGTTTTGTATTGCTACATTAGATACAGTGAGAACGGTACCATTTGTGTGGGGGATCAGACAAAAGTTCCCTGAATCAGTGAGATTTCCACTCAGTTACAATCTTTAGCCACGAGTCTCATGCTATATTACTGGACTTTATGTGGATCATCACTGCTGTCAGATCCAGAAAGAGTTACATTGATGATCTTCTATGTCTCCCAAGTCCGCAGAAGACAGCTGGGGAAACCGTTATGTTTCTTTTAAAATCTATTTTCTTTCATAATATGAACATTTTAGATGCTGATACTTAGCAGTACATGCTTTGGTAATAATGAGAGTTTCTTATCCTTCCCTCCTTGCTAGTAGCCATGAATGGACATTTCCTTTGGCAGAACCAATAGCATGACTTCTCTAAATCCAGATGCTTCAAAATGGGCCAAATACTTGAAAAGGCAACATGAAAAGGATAGATGTTGCATCTTCAGTAAAAATAAGCAATCAAAAACACAGAGTCAACTTCCATTTGTGTATTCTTATGTTTGAGTCCACTAAAGAACATTGGTGTAAATATTTCAAAACCTCAAATGCTCAAGGATATCCTGATGTGGTAAATCATGCTTATGTCACTGATGAGATATCTGTTGAGTTTGGTGCTTGCTGATGAGAATTTTAACCATGGTCATTTAACTACTTTCTGCTGATCCTTTAGGATTTAATTTAGCAAGTAGGCACTTGCAACTATTGCAAGTAGGCAATAGTTTAGCACTATTAAAGTGCTAAATCTTGAACAACACACAATATTATGTTCACATCTAGTTTAAAAAAATATTGAGAATTATAGCCTTAGCAATACAACTCAGTGTAGCAGTACAGACAGTGTCTGAAGCATTTTGCTGCTTTTATCTGTGACTCTGGAAAAAACTTTCATGCACGGACAGGTTTATAACATTAAGTGTGCCTTCAGCAGTCCAGTGGATCCCCTATTGGACTTATTGTTAGGAAACCAATTGTGGAAGAATGATCATTAAGTAAGTTATTAGTGCCCTCCACCCAGATTGTCAGGAGAATGGTCACAATTATTATCTTGTTTGATCCAAGATAAAGTTCTTTCCAAGTAAGGATCCATTGTCAGGGTTTATCCCCAGCTGCTAACCAAGTACCACAAAGTTTCTCACTCACTTCTCCCTGCCTCTGCTCTGCCATGGGATGGGTAGGAGAGTCAGGGAAAGGAAAAGACCGTGCAAACTCATGGGTTGAGATAACAGTAGTTTAATAAATGAAACAAAATATAACAGTGCTAATTATAAAAATTAATACTGATGTTATGTTACATTAATAACTAATAATAAAATTTGGGAAAAACCCAACCAAACAAGAATACAATTGCTCACTATCCAATGCCCACCCTGTCCTCAAACAGTGACTGTACCCATCCATATAACTCACTTCAGTTTATATGCTGAATATGATGTTCCATGGTGTGGAACATTCCCTTGGCCACTTCAGGTTAGCTGTCCCAGCCATGTTCCCTCCAGCTTCTTGTGCACCTCCTCACTGGCAGAGTGTGAGAAATTGAAAAGTCCTTGACCAAGGGTAAGCGCTCCTTAGCAGCATCCAAAACACCAATTTGTTTTCAACATTATTCTCATACTAACTCCAAAACACAGCACTGTACCAGCTACTAAGGAGGCAACTAGCTCTATCCCAGCCAGAACCAGGACACCCACGATGCAGGTTGCCTTAGCTGAGTTTCTTGGTGTATCATGGAGTTGCCACATGCCAGAAAACATGCCACATGTAGAAAACAGTAGAAAGCCTCCATTTCCCAACAGCAGCCACCCCACTGCTCTCAGTTGTGAGGAGAAAGGTCATTCAGGTTTAGTCATTATAAAAAACTGCTGGAAAACACCATATTCTCTCTCTCACCTGTGTTTATCATTATCATCATTGCAAACAGAACAAAATAGAGGAAGATACAATTAGCGCTGACAAAACCAGCAGAAATGTTTTCACAGTTATTAATGTACTTCTGCTGAGTAGAACACTTTGTAGTTTGCAGCCCTCTGCAGAAAACCTGCCTCTGTCAGTATAGGCTGTAATAAATGGGTATTCTCAGATAGCAACGAGTGGCTACAAACAGTTCTTTCTGTTGTCTCCCAGTGGATATAAGGCTGCTAAATATCTTTCCAACAAACAGCATGGTATTTTCATTGCTTGACTGAAATAGACGATAATAAACTGAACACTAAGTTTTCATTATATGGGAAATGATAGTCAATGAAAAATGCTGCAGAGCACCTTCTCATCAGTCCATTACAAGTATATCATATATCCTTTGGTACCTGTGCTGCCTTCCCATACAGTTTCAAATCCAGAACCAGCCTTTCAGCAGACTCTCTTGTCTGAATTCACTATTCAGAAAGCTCTGGCAAAAGGCTGTAATCCTCAGCAATGTTCTCCTACCAAACTGGCAGCCTTTTCAATAAGCTGACATTATACCTCAATGAGCTTACCTGAGAGCAAGAGAGGACTGCTCTAATGCTCACTGCTTGTCATGCATTGTGTGCCAGCACTGCCCTCAGCTTTCCTAAGGTGTTTATTAAACACTAGCTCTTTAAACAAGAGCCCCACTGCTACATCTTTCTCACCTTGGGGAAGAATGAGAGATTGAACCGATACCTGGCAGATGCGTCGTCTTTTTCTGTAGCACATTACTGGAAGAAAGCAAGATCATAAGTAAGATACAGTAGCAGTTAGTAGGAATTCAATATGATGTTTGAAACTCAATTGTCAAAATAAAGGTGTGTGGGAAGCCCACTTTTTTTATATCAAGCTTAGCAGAAGTCAATGAGGTTGCTCTAAGAATTAAACTTCCTTGCACCTGTGTTTGCAGCTCTTGCAGGAGAAGAAGGAACAGCAGAGAAGAAGGTTTTCCCATTCTTTTCTGACTGTATGAAACATCTCACATTGTGATGTCTGTTTCTTACTGAAAAATTCAGAGGCTGCCAAACCCCAGAGCAACCAGAAACATGCTTATCAGTGAGGGTAAAGAATAGATGATATTTCCTGTACACTTACATAGGCACCACTCCACCACATCGTGAAGGGTTGTAGTAATTGGTGAGAGCATATGTAAACATCTTAAGCTCTAATTTTTCAGGTGAGATCAATGAAACACAATTACATTAAATTCTTCCAATAACTTAATTTTTTTAGAAATGGAAAGAGGTTTTCAAATTTGAGAATAAGACATAAGTCATGATTTTCAAATCTGTTCTACAACAATTCAGACATCTATGAGATTCAGAACTTTGGAAAAGTGACTACAGTGGCTGTTTATGTTTGTTTGGTTTTTTTGTTTTTATAAATCCAAGTCAACCAGAATGCATAAAAGAAAAAGCATCAGAATATATCAAGTAAAGGGTAAACACAGGTTTATGCTTGACTTTATTATCTTAGCAGATATGTTATATTAGCATCAGTTAGAGACTTATCTGTTCTAAAATGCACACACATTAAAGAACAAGTTAAACATGGATTGCCACTGACGTCCTGTTCCCAGCTCTTAATATTTGTGTAAATACAGGTTCTATTTTACTTCCTTACAGTAGAGGTGAAAGCTTGTACTTAATGAATTCCTGGTTCACACAATGTATTTGCTTTTCATGCTGTATCTGGTAACAAAATCTGTCTGATTATTAAATTAACAGAGCTGTGATGTAAAAAGAAGCAAATAATTTTATTTTTTCCAAGTCCGGTTTGAACATTAATTGCAAACTACAAGTATATCTCAGTTGTGTAGCAATTATGAGTACAGCAATTAAGAAAACTTAGGATGTTTTAAATAACTTACTGAACTGAGTTCTAACTAAGCTAGAAACATTTGAGCCACAGCTACTTTCATGTGTAATGCTTTCCATTCTTTTTCTGGTTAGTATGGAGTCAAAGTGCATGCTGCCCAGGAGAAGAGCTGATGCATAATTCAGGATACTCCCTGAATTTCCCTTAGAAAAGGAATACTGATTAGTTGGTAAAGTCTAAAGGCCAAAAAAAAGGAAAAAAATCCCTGACCTGTGCTTTCACCAATTTTTGTCCATCACATAAATGTTCTCCATGTTAATGTAACTCAGAAGAAAAATATAGATTAGGAATTATAAAAGTAAAATCAAATTGGTTTCAACATTTTCTATTTGGGGGAAAAAAAAGGAGCCCTCCAAGTCTGGATTTAGTTCAGCACAAAGTCTGATCTGTCTCTAGACTTTATATGAGGTCATCATTAATCTTTTTTCTCTCTACTAGAAGCAAATGAAAATGAGAGAATCAGTCTTCCTCTGCAGATTCCTTAATCACAAGGAGATAAGTTTGGCCCTAAGAGAATCTGCACGGAATTTTGTTCATGATCATAGTGTTTGAGAGAAATTTTAGTTAAAAAGTCAAAGGGAGACAAACAAGAATAGAGGCGACAGTCCTCCTATGGTTTCTTTCCATAATCCTACTATTCTGTTCTCTCCTGTCAGCACTGTAGCCAAGATGACCAGAATTCAGGATTCTTATAGAACAAAGTGTACAGCCCAGACCACTCCAGAGATCAGAATGCAAACCAGTTTGAGTCCAGCATTAACAACACAGGATTCAGAAGCAGGAGAGGAGTGTGGAAGGTGAGAGCAAGCAGAGTTTGTCTTCCCGGTGTTCCTGGGCAGAAAGGGGAACACAGTATCAAAGTAGCAGGCCTTGTTTTGTTTTGTGTGGTTTATTTTTTCCCCAAAATGGTTTTACTCCAGAAACACTTGAAATATTTTGTCCCTGTCCTCAGGGCAGCAGATACGCTTCAGGGAACTGTGGGAGTGGCGGCTTTGCCAGCCTCTGGTGTTGGCAGGACATAAAGAGTGAACTGCACCAACCCAGGTCCCCACAGCTACAGTTTCTGAGATATTCATCACAGGGAGTGCCAGAGGCATGAAGCCAACACGAGGAGGTCTCAGTCCATTGTCCCCAACAAATTATAATTAGAAGTTAAGTACCAATCAATGAAGTCTTTACCACTTTTAGAGACATGAGTTTTAAATTATTTTCTGCATTTTTTTCTAACAGGTATATGGGAAAGACTTGACTCTACAGTCATTTAACTTCAAAAGTACTTTTTGAACAGTATTAGTGTGCTACTTTTGGAACAGTGCAAGAGTGCTGTTAGTTATTTCTTAGTTTGTCTTCACTTTCATCTATAGACACTGTTAAAGCCAGAAATTACATACTCCCTAGCACTATGGTCACCGTGTATCTGCATATTGCAACCAACCATAATTTACAATGTTAAATGGAATTTTGCATTTAAATATCTGTAGGCAGCTACCCGAGGACAGCAGAGATGGTTCCAACTGAATGGCAGCCCTGACGGTCTATTCAGTAGTATTTTTTCCTGGTTGTGTCTGAGGTATCTACTTCAAAGGTATGAAGAAAAGAAGTTTTCTTGATTCTGGTGACCAAAAGGAAAGCAGATAGTGTGGATTTCTCCTAAAACCATAAGGTGCATTATTTAGTGTCGGGTAGCAAAATCACCCTGGGCTTCTTTTAGGTACTGTTTGGGGAAGGAGTTTAGAAGTGTACAAAATGCATGAAGAAAAGCAGCTGGAAAGGCACAGGGCATTAAATACCAGGAAGTTCTGAAGCTGGGACATAGACTGAGGATGAGGGATTAGCTGGTCATGATTTTTTTGTGAATACTTAGCCAAAAATTCCTTATTTACCACAATTGAAATATTTTCAGAATATGTATCTGTTTTACCGCCAGTTTCTTTGGAAAGCATCTTGGCAAAAGAGACAGCCAGCTGGCCGTGTGGTGCCTGCCAGCTACTCACACAACTAGACAGGAGCCCCTGGTGGGTGCCATAAGCTTAGCCCAGGGAAGCTGCACTCAATGTGATCCTCTGCTCCCTGGCTACATTACATGTAAGACAAAAATGAGAAACAGGAAGAAAAAATGAGAGCTTGTTTTCTTCTGTTTAGCACATTAATGCCAGTTAGGTTGTGCTTTTGGTTTATTTTTAAAAAGTGGAATGGTAATGGAATTGCCTTGTGTAAGGTAAACACCACTAACAGAAAATAAATAGTGTTACCTTGAGACAATCTGTACCAAAAAAACCCCTGGATTATCAAACTTTCCTACTGAAATTGTAGATAGAACCTGAGGTGGCCCTGCCAGTCATAGTGAATGTCTCAGCCATAAAGGATAAAAGATAATCCAGTTGATTTCAAGAGACTTATTTTATGTAATTCTGATACAGCATTTATGAGACAATAAATGTTATATTCATTATACATATATTATTCAAGCATGAATATTTTAAAATAATTATTTGAAGGCTGGGCAGCTAAAATAGTTTGGAAGTTAAAGTACAGATTATTTTAATAGTGTCATATTAAAACAATTTATCTTAAAATTATTCAAAATTTGAATGAGACAGGAAATCAAATTTCAGAGCTCAAAGACAAAACCCACCAGCTCAGCTGTTGTGTCAGATTGCTATATTTGTAAAGCCTGTATCTTTGCATTCCACTAAGAGCAATGGAAACTTACAGGCACAAGCTTCCAAAGCTGGAAATTACTTATACACCCACAGGGACTAGGGGTAATCAAATGCTATATTTTGGTCTGACTCTTTATAAAGATATGTAGCTATTTATCCAAGAAATATGCAAGACTGCTAAAATAATATACAATGAGTATATTACAGGAAGTGGGATGTTTTCTTAGCAATCTGCATAAAAGCATCAAAATATTCTCTAATTGAGATACTTAAAAATTCCTATAGTAATTAAACTGCAGACAAGTTAGTCTATTACTTAGTTAAAGTGTTATAACTTTCTCAATTTGCATAATATCTGGCTTACATAAATTCCTTTAACATTTCAAAAATCTTCCAGATGTGTACATGATGCTGGAAACTGAACTATATTTCAATACTGAGAAACTGTTACTGGATACTAAATATGGCCACAACAATCTCTGCTCTCCTGTACAACAGCAGTTTCTGACAAATGATGTTGTTCCAAAACAATTATAATTATTAAATGGAAAAAAAACCCACATTAATTAGAGGCATCATTATCTCACTACAGCTGGGCACGCAGTTTTTCACAAAGCTCTTCCACATAAAATAATTATCTATGTACTATGAACTCAGTCACTTCTCATAGTCCTCAAGCAAATGCTTTTTTCTTGGTCTGGAGTCCTGACTTAAATGCAGTTGTAGGTGGATGCTTTTGATTAACGGTGTTCACATCATCATTGGATGTCTCCATAAAATAATAACTTACTGACTCATAAGTATTTAGACTGAGTGACTGAAATTCCTTCCAGGAAAGCTGAAAGATAATGTCTTTATCCTGACTTCTCAGACAGAATGAGTTCAGCTAACAATGTTGCTACAAATACAGGGAACTGAAAACAACAATATTTTGAGTAAATATTTGTAATAACTTTTGTCAGTATGTGCCTTTCTTGAGACTTTTGTAAGCTTCATACAGTAAAGACTTAAAAGGTTTCCGTAAACATAAAGGCTACAGAGAAAAGCTTGAAACCATGGTAATGGAAGAGGAAAATTAACTGTGATCTTAATTCCATGATGTCTGTCTGCCACCTTTGATAGTAAAAGTGATGCTCTCAAGTGCCCAGCTCTTCAAATGAGGAAGTCATGAAATGCTCATTGATGTCAGCTGTTTTAATTTATTACTGCTTGACAGAAAGATTATGAACATGTATTACAAAAAAAAATCCTATTTGACAACAACGATTAATTTTTTTGTCTCTTCTGTCAGAGAAAGGTAAATTTCTGTCTGACACTATCAGTTATCAAGTTTGAGTTGCTAGGGAGCACTGTAGTCCCTTATCTTCATAAAGAAGATGCTTCTTAGAAGTGGAAAAAATGAAATTCTGTTTTGGATTTCATTAATAAGAACTTAGAGCTGATTTGCCAGAAATAGTGTAATATGTACAGTTGTGAAATCTTAATTATATATTTATTATAGTATCAGTCTGGTTAGAGGCTGTATTGAGAACTTACTATTTTTTCACTTTGATCATGATTTTCAGAAGTGACAAGTGATTTTGTTCATTTACTTTAGGGCTTTTATAAGGCAGATGCAGAAAATTTTCAACAGAAATTTTTAAATTTAGGGTCGCAGTTCTATTATCAACAGCCAAATACTTCATCCACCTTCTGTTGCTGGGGAGAGGATAGGGGAGTAGTAAGGGGGGAAAAAAACAACTGTGAAAATCAAAAAGGCAGACCTTCATGTCAATTAAAATTTAATGTTCTCATTTTAATTACAACCACATTGAGCTATGGCTGAAACTGTGTTAAGTTACTGTCTTTCCCAGGCTTCTTCCCACCACTTAGAATAGGTAACTCTGAGAATTTCCCTTCCCCTTCGCTCCCCTGGCCTGACCTTCCCTTCTCTGACCCTTAAAGCACTGCCCCTGGATGCTGGAAGCACAGGGAAGCACCAGAGCACACACAGTGTTGGCAGCTGTGCGCATGGCTTATGATCTGGTTGTTGTGATATTGGTGGGGATGACAGAGCAGGCTCCTCTTGTGCAGACAGATTGCCAAGGAAAAGGCCCCATCTCTTACCATTTTCTTCAGAGGCTCACCTCAGTATTGCATAGGTGAAAACAGGAAAGGCTGAAGAAATTCGTATGGAGAGATAACCCATGCATATTATATTTTATAGGGAAAGTTTTCTTATATCGAGACTATATTTTCCACAAACAATTATTTTGCTAATGAAAAATGACAGGATCAAGCAAGTTCTTGTTTTACTGTCAAATCAGTGGTGGCAGTGATGTTTTGAACATATCCAGTGCATTCAACATTTCACCTCTAATGTGGAGAGATTCAGGTGTAACAGAAGTGGAACTGAGCAGTGATGTTGGCAGGAAGGTGGAGATTAACTTGTGAAAGTTTCCAAAGTACCACAGTGCAATAGTCTGCCCCATTTTGGAACAGAGTTTGCCCTCTGCCCTTGACAGTGCTAAGGTAGTGGGCAAGGGCTTACTTAGCTCCCTTGCATAGTCAGGAAATCAGCTGTGCCATGGACAGACCTCTTTACCCAGGCAAAATTTATTAGTTTGCTTAAAAAGTCACACAAGGGAGAGATGAACACAATCACCCAGGAGAGTGAATGGAAGTTAATGAAAGAAGAGCTAATAGAAAAATCTGAGATCTGTATCTCCATTCATGTCTTACCATCTTTTATTCACCCAGGCTTTTCAGCAGTTCCAAAACTCCTGCACTTCATCCTTCCACTTTGTGTGCTGGTCCAATATCATTCCTTTTCTTATCAGCTAGTGATCATAATTTGTGTATTATTTTGCTTCTGGTTATAGTACCAAATTTGTTCAGTGAAGGCAGGTAAAAGTGTTTGAGGTGCTACAAATAGAAGCCATTATAAAAACCTTGTAAGAATGATAATGAACTGGAGGAGGTTTGCATTTTCTTTTTTCTTCTTTTTCTAAGTGGCTTTTAGGTGTGTTGAACTTGATAAAGAGGAGATCCTGTTTGGCGGGTACTCTGCTGTTACAATTTCTGCAAACTGTGGGAATGAGGGAGGGCATTGCAATTCTATATATAAGGCATCCAAGCTTGAAGAGGGCAGCCTAGAAAGTGGCAGCATTGGCACTGCCCGCTTGGAACGGAGGGGAGCACTGAGAACACTGCCCAGGCAGGGCATGCATCATGCCCCCAACACTGGTCCTGCTCATCTTCTGCAGTTTCCTGCACTCTGCCGGTAAGTCCGAGGTGCCTGGGCTGCTCTTGGTACATGGCTTGAAGGAAAATTGTAGTATGACATCACGTGAGGTTCAGGTTTTGTTCTCCTTTCCCACAAACTGCAGAATTCAGTTTACACATTTTCTTCTTTTTTGCTTCATCTTAAAACACAACAGGTTATTTAATAAATACATGACTGAAATAAAATAATTCATTCTTCACTATTTCAGAAAGTTCGTCACTGATGTGTTGGATTCTTCCCTAAAACTCATTCCCTAGATACAGGGAATATTTTTAATGGACTTTTGTTGTGTTTCCAAGTTGCCAAGTGCCTTCATCTTTCAGATGTTCATGATCCGGTGTCCCAGCGATGTCATTGCAGATATATATTGTATATCTTCTGTGTAGAGTGATAATCAAAATAATTTTTCTTTGTTATGTGAACTGCAAAAAGCATTAAGTATGAGCTATGTGATGGCATTTCTTTTTTGAAGAATGATGTGATAGAAAGAATCCTGTGCTGGAAAACAGGCAAATGGTTCTCATCTAAAAATTTTACATGACTCTTGATGTATTCCTCCATGTATTATTCAGTACAATCCTTCAGTCTTTCTAAGAAGTCTGTCTTATTTTTTGATCCAACCCACCTGTATACAGATGAATGAGTAATTTCTGAAGGAAGATTTCATAGGTAAGTTCATTAACTCTCGGCTGCCTTACTCATTATTCCTCCTGTGCTGTTATCAGTGGATTTTTTGAGAATAAGCCTTTTTTGCCATGGTTTGGCATGGCTTAAGATTTTCTTTTTTTTAATCTCTTCTGTATATTCTCTTTAATTACCAGTTATTACAGTTAGAATTTCAATAAAAGATTTCAAGCTGCTAAAAAGCATACTTCACTTGCTTTAGGTGAAACAAAGTTAAATTTATTTCTTCTGTATTGTGTTTACTACATTTAATGAATCATGTTCAAATTGCATGGGGACATTTATTGCTCTTAAATCACTGACTTAAACTGTAGCATGAGAATAATTAAAATATAAGCAACTCAACCCTTTAGCAGACTCTCAGAGCCAATTTCTAACCTCAGCTGTATTGTTATAAATCGGGTGTGACTCCATTCACTGTATTAGCACCATTGTAACTAATATCAAGTACCTGAATGTGGGTCCTAACCCCAAGTTTTGCTGCCTGCAAGAGCAAAATCTTCATCTATATGACTTCCTATTTTAGATAATAGATGTATTGATATAAATACTGGCAATCAAATAGAAAATTGCTGTAGACACTTACACAGCCACAAGCTTTATGTGTAAACTTCGCAATCCCAAATCAGAACTTCTTCTACAAAGGACTAAGTTGAATTTAAAGATAAAAACCCTAGAAGCAGGATCTAGAAAATTCTTACAGAGCAGTTTTCTCCTTTGGGATGTGTCAATATTTCAGGTCTTTGGAATGCCTCACAAGATTGGAGACTGTGAAAACAAACAGATTTCATTCTGTAAAGGAAAGATTTGAAATCAGGCAATTTCTGGGTGTTGATTTGTAAGTTCTTAAATTGGACAACATGCAGGGTGCTCATTGTTTTGAACTCCAGATCCAAGTGTTGTTTCCTTAGAATGAGTCAGACCAAAGCCAGGATTTAATTCTCTTCTTCATGGATCTGCATCCAAATTCTGTAACTTGAGTCTGCCTCTAGGTAGAAATGTAAATATTTATTGTAAGGACATATATTGGATTATTTGATATGAAATCTGATAGAAAGTGATAACAAGAAATTCAGTAAACATGCTTGAGTAAAAAAAAAATCAACAGAAGTTTGAAACCTGATTAAAACTGTTAGTTCTAGCCTTTTCTTATTAAGAGGTGCTGATTCATTGATTAAATCGAGGCTTCACTCCTTTAGCTATTTCAATGATCAAAACTGCATTGATCCTTTTGAGAGGTTTGTGTACAGTAATACTTTTTCTTATGAAGTATGTAACTAGGAAGTCACCTTGATTTATGCTGTCTACATATCTATGTTTGCAAGAGACAAAGGGAGGTAAAAATTTCATACTAAGAGAAATCATCATGAACATGAGCAACTGATAACTCATATCACAGCTACAGGTCTACCAGTCCCCTCAGTGTTAAGTTTAATTTTAGGCTTCTATCATTTGTTTTAAAGTTCTTGTCCTTTCCAGAACATCTCACATCTCAACATTTCTGTTTGTCTCCAATTAGAAGAGAAAAACTGAACCCTTTACAAAACAGAGATTTTAAATTATTTCTGCAAGTTGGAAAGATTTCATTTCAATGTTTTGTTTTCATTTGTTTATCTGATGTGAAATAGTTTGATTGAAGCCATTACAATGTAAAATTGTATTTTCCCATAGGGATGTTTCATAGTAACCAGAGTATAGGAACAAAATTACTTATTTCTTCATAGTAAGTCATGTTCCCTGGTTTGTACTGCTGCCATGAACTAGACAGGCTGACCACACAGAAACTGCACTTCAACAGATATCATTCTCAAGGAAGTTGGCCAGCTGGAGAAGAGTGGGAATTGGAAGTAAAACCTTCCTTTATCCAAGAGAAGTGAAACTCTGGTTAAAGTTCTACTGAGATAATTCAAAATAAGTATTTAATGTCATTTCTCAAAGGAAAACAGAATACTTGCAGTAACAGAAAAATGTCAGAAAGGAAGATTTCAGTACTTTAGAAATCTCATTTAACACTAGGACAGCCTTTTAAATGAAAAAATCTTAAATGATTGCAAAATACAATTCTGTATAGCCATAGTACTTGCTACATCTGTACAATCTGCCATTTTGTGTGCTTCTGGTTGATAGTGTTGCCAGGAAGATTCAACTATTCTCTTCAGAGTTAAGTGTGAGAAAAAGAATGTACATGCTGAGAATAATTACTGTACTGTAGTTAGTATAATAGTTTGATCTGACAGGATACAGACTTATTGGCAGATAGGAGATGGCTCTGTAGTTGTTTTATTAGCTAGTCTTTGGGCAAAAAGTTAAAGTGGATTTCATATCCATGGTTATTTTCAATCTTCACCAAACCTGAAGTATGTGTTAAATTTTGTTTGCCGTGCTTAGATGCTTGAGTTTGAAAAGTTACCAAACAAGCTTTGTAAACTGATTTGTCTGTTCTAATCTAAAATACTTGTCCATTAGACATTTTGTTTTACATCAAGCTCTCTAGACAGATCTGACTTGAAGTAATGTTTTAGGCATATATTCAATTCCTTCAAATCTAATATCCTTGGAAGGCAGCTGTTACACACTTCTAAATCCCATTCATGTAGTGTTTGAAGTTTAGGATTAAACTGTAACGACTGGAAAATTGTAAAGCCAACAATAATAGATTATTGAACAAATGCAGGTATCAAAATCCAGGCATTCAAAAAAAAAGAAGCAGCAACTCTGGGCATGAAGAGTGTTAGCTTGAAAGCCACAAACTGACCATTCCTTTTGTGGTGTACTTACTGTGATGCACGGTTCACTAGGAACTTGGAAGGCTCATGCTGGATTTTGGAAATGCCTGCTGAGTTGCAGGCCAACCATGGAGGTTTTCTAAAACACTGGCAAAATCTCAAACAATTATTGGCCAGTGCTTACCAGTTCTAGACAGCAAGGCAGCATGAGTAGGATTAGAATGATTTTGTGATGAGTGTGTCAGACAACTTGGGAGTGGCTGAAATAAATGCCATTTTAAGCTATTAGAACAATTAGGATGGGAGCACTTCTGTCACTGAATTTATATCCTCGATTTATTTCCCTTATGCTTAAATATTCATTGTATACCATTCTACCTGTATAGTATTTTAGCTCTTAAAAACTTAGATTAGTTTATCCAGATAACATCTTCTTTCAGCAAGTACTGTTTCATAGAAGAATTGAGGTATAGAGTGATGGGAATATTGGAGATGTGTGGATCTGAGCTCCAAAGCAAAAAGATGTGCTGAAACACTCAGTTCCAAAATTCCCTCTTGTGCTTTAACCTAGCCTTATATAAAAGGCAGAGCCTCACCTGTTTTCCTGCAGCCCTTGAGGTAGCACATGGCAAATACTACCTCACCTTCAGCAGCACAGCGTGGAATTGGCTGAGAGTCTGCTACAGCTGGTGAGCTCCCTGGAGGCTTCCACTCACTGCAGTATCCAAGGAAGCAACAGCACCCTGCAGAGCTGTAGTGTATATATAGATATTTATGTGGATTTGGCCTGACTTATTTGATTAAAGAAACCTTCTGCCACAACATTTTCAATGTTGCAGAAGATCCTAAACATGTAATAGAGGATTATATGGGTTCTACAAGATACTTGCTCCTGCTATCTAAGAAAGAGCAGACATGAGAAAATTTAAATTTGAGTAGCACATTTCTGAAGCACCTCAGGTCTTTATTCCTGTATCTTGTTTAGGTTTTTACCACACAGCTAGTGACTCTGAGAGCTCACTCCAGCAGTGCTGGAGGAAAATGCTGGGTGAAAGAGCTTTGAGTATGTGTGAGAACATGGAGCAGTTGTCCTCATGCAGCAGGTCTGTGTTTGACATGGAAAAGGAACCACACTGCACTCAGCATTTGCTTAACATTCCTTGGCTTCTCCTAACCAAACCAGGCTTTGTGAAGAGGTGTGTGGAAGGGAGCAGGTGACAGCTTGCATCATTCTGCTTTAATGTGAGCAGCAAAAGCAACAACTACGCTTGGGGATTTCCTGCTCTTCAGCTCCAGATCCCACGGTTCTTGTGAAGAACACACAGGACAATACTTTCCCCATATTTTCAAACTTTTGGCTATTCCTTCCACTACTTCTATGCAGATGGTGAAACAAGAACTCAAAAACATGAGGAAAGATTTATGCCACTTTTTTTAACAGGAACATAGGATTCTAGTATGAAGTATAGGAGCTCTCATATTGCATAGGATTTCTGGCAAATTTTGGAAATGTTCGTCCGGTACAGAAGAATTTTCTATTACCTAATTATGTAATAGGAATTATCTGATTTTCCATGATAATAGTCATTCATATTTGTGTGACAGAGTTTAATTCATATGTGGTGACCCTGCTTTGACTTGCAGCATGCTTAAAAATAAATAAATATACAAATATCCAACTTCTTTTGCTCAGAGGATAACTTCATTTTGTTGTCTTTTTCCTTTCACAGCTTTTGAAGGAAATTATTGGTCCCCCATTCTTCTCCAAAAACAGAAAGAATCTCTGCAAAGAGGTAGGTGTCTGACCTGGTTTTTAATGTTTGCATTCAAGTGTGAGTGACAACTCTATTCAGTATCAAGTCCATATTGCAGAAGGCACTGTACAAACCACATAATAAAAATAAGTCTTTGCCTCAAGGACCATATGTTTTGAGGCATTAAATTTTAGAAATTCTGAAAGAAGACTTTGCATGTAAAAAGATTGTAAAATGCATTGTCTCACTGTGGTAAGTTTTAAACTAAATGGAAAGTGCTTTAGTGTGCCATGCTGAGGTTTTCATACCTAAGGATAGAAAGTGTGAGCAGTTTAATAGCCTTCCACATTTAGAAATATGTTATTGGGGTAATTTGCGTGGTAAGTTTGATTTTCATTCCTGCATATTACTGCCTAATATTATCTAGAAATTTAGGATATGAATTCTTTTGATATTACAAAATCCAGGAAACTAAATAAAGCACATTCTCCGTATAGAGTAGGTCTGTGAAAATTATTTTAAAGATTTCAGGTTAAAACAAACTTATATGCAAAGGGGCAATCAGAGTGTGGAATACTTCTTCCTCACCTTTGTAGCCAGCTGCCAGAGTGGGGTCAGATTAGGACAGATCTCTGCTTCAGTGTTAAGCTGTGCCAGCTGCTGCCACACTTCTGGTAGTTTACCAGCAGTTTTCCCTTAACTCCAAAGAATGGCTTGTGTGCATCCATCCAAATCTGTATGCAAAATTAACTCCAGACACCTACTTAGTGTAAATTTGTGCTAGTCCTTCTGAGTCTGAGAAATACAAAAAGTAAGGTACTACTATCTTATTTGTGTAAAACTATGTGCAATGTCAAAACAAAAGAAATTAGCGTATTATAGCTTTAAAATATTTAAAATATTAGCTATCAGAAGTATGGTTGGAAAGGCAGGTATCCTTAAAATGTTAACTCATAATTAAAATTTAATGGCAAATTTTGAGTGTAGTTTTTGTGGAATTCTCTATTACAAAGAAATTTTGGTTCTGTTCAAAATCATGGTGGAAAAGGACTTGGAAGCCAGAGCACAAGGGAGGGGTAAGCAGAAAAATCTCAATAGCCTCACATAATTCCCTGAACTGAAAATAATTGGAGACTGAGAGAATATCTGTGGAAGTATATATGCCTGATCTGATGGTAGTCTTCCCTTGGGCAGGCTGTGAATGATCACTGCTGGAAATAAAATACAGAGCTACATCAACCCTTAGGCAGAACAAACACACTTTGTCACATGCCCTTTTCTGAAGAAATGTGAGGCACTGACTTCTAAATTTGAAGTTAATTCAATAGTCATTTAGTTTTCCATGTCCATGGCAAGAAGGAATAAATGTCATCATGCTAACATGATACATTTTATGGGACATGCTGTTCCTCTGATATGGGATGCAGAAGGCTATAGCCCTTCTGAAAACACAAAATTTTCACAAGATCCTTTCTAAAATAATTAAGGATACAAGTCCTAATATTCTGAATTTTTTTCTATCCTAGTTTATTTCCAGACAATCCTCCTAGTAATTCATATTTTTAATGTTTTACACTAAAATATCATGCTTTGCTTCTGCATACCATTAGAAATCAATTCTCTGCAACCCAAAGCTTGTTGCATTCCAGTGGCTGAATGAAATTCTTTATCCAGTTTGGGGAAAATGTGGAGGTGCAGAACAAAAATAATTATATAAAATGAAAATTTATTATAATAAGCATTTATTTAAGCAGAAGAAACTGAGAGTGGCTTGAGTTAGGAGAATTCTCATTCACTATAAGCATAGAGAAGCTACATGAAGTTCATCCTTAAAGTAAAAATAGTTGAAAGACTTTTAATCTGACAAAAAAATTCTCAAATATTCAGGAGCTCATCTCTGTCTGCTGTCTGTTCTTACAACAAGAGAAATAGTAGAGCATGGACACAGACTAATTAAAAGAAAATCACTAGATATTATTTAGTAAAAGCTGAACTCAAAAGACAAACACATAATCTGGATTTAAACTTCCTTGAGTTGTTGACATTCCCATTTGCTATTTTTGTTTGATAAGATTTAAATAAAAACAAATACAGTGGCCGTGCTCCTGTATTTATTGAAAGGGGCACCTCTTGCACTCTGACCATTGTGCAGCCCTGGGTAATCATTCCTTGGCACACTCTGGGGTTTGGTGGTCAGTATCACTCAGGCACAGTATATTAAACTAGCTGGACTTGGGCATGGAGGACCAATGATAACAATCAGCCAATTCCTATTTTCCAGTCAGACCTTCAGGACAGAACAGAAGTGTGGAAGAGGAGTACTTTTTGCCAACAGGTAACCACTCATTGGGAAACAGTATTTTCTGCATGACCTGGATAAAACCAGTAGCATTCTGCAGTTATTTGATCTCTCCTTTACAGTTAAAAGAGATGGTTTTGCTTTAAAACAATAAATGTAATTTGCATGTAGACTTTGATAAACTTATCTGATACTTTGTAACTCTAAGATATGTGCTAAGATACCTGAGCTTCATATGACACCATAAGCAAAAATAATTTTTTGAAAATTATTTTTATGAAAGGAACAATCTAAGTCTGGAAATACAGTACTTCAATAAAATTATCAGCTTCAGAGGGACTGTTCAAATGCTGTAAGTAGGTGCAGAACTATCTAACAGCAGGTGCTGGAGTTGTATCTCTTTTTTTTGACTCATTTCCACATCTGAAAAGCTGTCTATTCAGATGAACATTCCAGACTACTTCTTAAAAATGAAAATTGAATAAAACAATCTGTATATTTATAAAAATGGCTGGAACTTTGTCACACAAATACACAGCTGAGAGAGTGTAGAATTACAAGTTGGGCTTTGAAGATTGTCTTTGGATATCTGGTGATTTGACTGAGCAGTTAATCATGATACAGTAATGCCATAGCTTGGTAAATGCTGTGCCTAAGATGTTAAAGCTCTGTCCAGTAGCAAGCTGTCACCTTTGCAAACAGATCTAGCAGGCTGAAATAAAAATTTAAAAAATAAGTTAAATCTTTATATTACCCATAGGAGCTGAAAAGGCTTTTCCCAAGCCTAGGAAGTTAGGGAATTCTCCTCTGCTTACAGTAAATGAGAATATTGCTCTCACCCTAATATTGTTTCACTTCCTGACTTGAGATAAAATTTTGAGATTACAAAAGAAAAAAACCAAATAGAGGGCTAGAATGTTATTTACAGAATTAATCTGAGTAGAAGCTTAATAGCTTGTCCTAGTATTTATATTTGAAATACTAATCAGAATGAGCAAATATGCTAAATCCATGTTTCTTTCTCTTTTATAGTTTTGAGCAAGGATTCCTGTTCTACCTGGGGAGGAGGGCATTTTTCAACCTTTGATAAATACCAGTATGACTTCACTGGGACTTGCAACTACATCTTTGCAACTGTATGTGATGAGACCAGCCCAGACTTCAACATTCAGTTCCGTCGTGGGCTGGACAAAAAAATTGCAAGGATCATTATTGAGCTTGGACCTTCTGTTGTCATTGTTGAGAAAGGCAGCATTTCTATCAGGAGTGTTGGGTAAGATTCTGCCATGAATGGGGTGTGGAGTGTTTAGAGAAGGCAGGAAGTTATATAGCAGGTGCAGGGACTTACGTAGCAAGTGCACTGATGACTGCTTTTTGTCAAAAATAAACAAATTACTAAAGGTAACCTAACTTGACTCTTCTCCATTCCCTTTGCTTCCCATCAAGTGCTCACACTCTACAACATTTTCTTTATAGGTTTCTCTGATCTTGTCAGTTTTCAGTCATAATTCTTATACTAAAACTCCATAGACTCTCCTCGGGATAATCAACGTTAGCTTCACACCAACTTCATGGTTCTTGAAACATATAACTATGCTCTAATAAAACCAAACCAAGTGAAGATGCCAAGTCCTGTGCAAACATTGTCAGTAGTAGAATCACTATGCAACCCATTTTTTGGTGATCCTTCTATGAAACTGCTCATAGGGATTTTCAATCAACAGAAACTTTCATGTGTTTTGGAATGTCACAGTTAGAAAAAAATTCTGTTTCATGTTGCTGCAAGTACTCAGTCTGAGTGTGTACCATATCCAAAATAAATAACTAATACCTGCATAATCTTGCTATGAGGTTGGTTTCTCTTCTCACCTTATTTCAGTGTCATCCAGTTGCCTTACACCAGCAATGGAATCCAAATAGCACCTTACGGACGCAACATCCGCCTGGTAGCCAAGCTGATGGAGATGGAACTGGTGGTCATGTGGAACAATGATGACTACCTCATGGTTAGTAAAATGTTCTTATAGAGCAGAGAAGAAAATTCTCACTGATTTACTGGAATGGCAAGAACTCTCTGAGCTTAATGGATGCTTTTGCATGTATTTACTATTTTGATATTTATTCTTTTCCTGTTTTATCTATTCCTCTTGAAATAAACAGCTTTGCATGTTACTTTCACTTGCAGCATTGGTAGTTAGCTAAAGGGACCAGTGCTGAGATTTGTGGATACTTTCACACATTTTAATCTTTCCTTGGGGTATTCCAGCAGCTGCAATGTTTTGCTTAAGAGATGTTATTTAAAGTTGTGTCAAACTTAATATTGTATGGCATAGTTTAGTCTTTTTTATTGAGCTTCCCTGGGACATCTTTTGGTTTCAAATATTGAGTGCTTCTACCAGTTTATTTTTTCTTTCCTATTTCTGAATCTTTTCAGGTTTTCCCTTCAAAATCCCCAATACATTTTCTCAGTGTGACCTGTGATATTATTGCCACAAAAGACACTGAATTCTAAATTGATTGTTTGGTAAAACAAGGAGATGTAGTAAATTGTCTGGGAGATTTATCAGCATTATTATCACATATATAAGAGAAAATGCTACTTTGATGGGTTAATCTGACTATACAAAGAATATGGTTTTATTTCTCTGATCCAAGATTTTCATAATACTTCATTGTTTGTAGCCAGTAGTAATACTACCATTTTAGTCTCCAGAATAATAAAGAACTGAATAACCTTCTTCTGAAAATAGATTTTCTTCCTGTAACCTTAAGTTTCTTAAGAAACTTGAAATTCGTACTCTGTCAACAAAGATATTAGGAAGGCTTCAGCATTATTTTCTTTTTTTCCTGGCTCCTTAGAATGTTATCCCCCCTCAATTCCCTGTGTCTTCAAATCTTATCCTTTTTATTAAATATTAATTTTTAAAAAATCATTATTTGCCTATTGGGAAAAGACTTCACTGCTTACAAAATTCTTCCTCCAAAAAACTCACTGAAATGAATGAGAAGAATCACTTTTAATTGGGTGCTTGAACTGAATTTGTTTGAGAAAGTTATTGCTGTATAGATAATTTTACTTAGGGTGATTTTTAAAATGTTTCACTGTATTTTATTTTAGGTTTTGGCTGAAAAAAAATACATGGGGAAAACATGTGGAATGTGTGGGAACTACGATGGTTATGAATTGAATGAATTTGTGCGTGAAGGTAAGAGACAAGAGACATTTCAGACAGAAGGAGAACAAGTTAAAGTGAGTCAAGGTGAAAATTGAATACTGTGATAGCATTGCTGTGTTCCAGAATTGAGTAAAGCACTCCCATGGGACCAACATACCTCATATGATTATGCTACACTCTGTTATCTGCTATGAGCATAATATAATGGGTTCCTCACACAACTGATAAAGGCTCTTATCTTTTAGAAACAGGTGGTAAGGATCACACTCTCCTGACTTCCATAAGAGGCAGTTGTTACCATTGGGAAAATTAACTAGTAGGACATTTAACAGTCCAAGAATGAAATCTGAGTTTTGCTACATCACAGCAACAAGTAAACAAATCGATGCAATCTTTTTCTTGACAACTTATAACCCTTTAATTTCCAGGTAAATTGCTGGATACATATAAATTTGCTGCCCTACAAAAAATGGATGATCCATCAGAGATCTGTCTGTCCGAGGAGATACCAATTTCTGCTGTTCCTCACAAAAAATATGTAAGAAAGATCTTCTTGGCTTCTCTGCAGCATGATTCTTAGCAGGGAACAAGACAGATAGAAATCAACAGAGGGGTAGTGGTTTCATAAAAACTACTTCCATGAAAATGGATACAGTCAACATCTGTATAACATGATATGAGAAAGAAAAGGAGTTCTTTGTATTAAAATACATTTGAATAAAATGCCACAGGTGTTTTTAAGGCTAGATTTAAATCATTCATAAAAATCAACGAGCATTTAGCTCAGAGCTTTCTGGAATTCCATGCAAGTCATCACAGGAAATTCATGGAAACCAGTGAAGCTTTAAGAACTTTTTATTTAACATCTGGAGACTTGACACTATAAGCTGTACAGATTTGAAGATATTCACAATGCCTAAAACAAATTGCCAGATAACACTACTGATAACAGGGACAACCACCATCAACTGCTATCACTTGCAGTTCTAAATGAAAAGAAAATCAGTGTGCCTGAGAACCTTTGAGACCTTACACTGCAGTAGGCACCATGATAGGCAACACAAACATGCAGATAACAGAAATGCATCAAGTGTGTGCTCAAAGAGGAATGAATTTTGTGATCTTCATATCTGGGATGTTTTTCATGGAACATGTTGTCTCATGTTTGCCATGAGACAACACATTTCCTGTATGCAATGTTCTCATCCATTTTTAGGGGCGTTGATGGCACAGAAAGTGACTTAATTTTCAATATGAGAAGTGGAATTATTTCAATATATCAAGTTCTTTCTATTGTACAATGAATTTATATTCCCTTCTATCTGTGAATTTCTCACACATTTGAAGTCAAATATGCATTATTAAACTCTAGGGGGAAAAGCAAACAAACCAACAAGAAAATCACAACTAGCAGTGTTTATTCCACTGTGGTTTTCATATGAGGGAAACACCACCAAGAACAATTTTCTTTCTCTTTTTATTTAGGCCATGATCTGCTCTCAGTTACTTAATTTGGTGTCACCAACCTGCAGTGTGCCCAAGGATAGGTTTGTCATTCGTTGCCAGCTTGATATGCAGGATTGCAGTGAGCCAGGACAAAACAACTGCACTTGCTCTACACTGTCAGAGTATTCCAGGCAATGTGCTATGTCCCACCAAATAGTGTTCAACTGGAGAACTGAAAACTTCTGCTGTAAGTTCAAATGGTTTATTCATGAGAGACTGTGCTTAACTTTTCTGTGTCTTAAATAGAGGGATAATGATAAAAACTGGAACACTGTCTTTAATCAAACAAATTATTTTCTACAGAGAACAATGGTCTTTGATAAAGCTGTAAGGAGAGCAGGGAAACCTCAAAGAAGAAGGAAGATCAAAACATAGCTCCTGTGTCTAGATCAGTGACAATAAAACAGAAAAACATCCACCAAGTGAAAACTGTTTAACTTCTCAAACTTCCTACAGGAGGCTGCTTGCTCTAAGAACAGTTTTCTTATTACTGTACTTGGAAAATTAGCCAGTGAAAAGAGAGCACTTTTAAATAGCTCCTGAAGTCTTTGAACCTTTTTGCTAATAATTGCCATAGCTCCCTTTATTCAAAGATGATTTTCAGTAGTCCTTTTTCAGATGTTCAACCTTCTTATTTACAATGACTGATTGGAAGTAAAACCATGAAGTACTACAGAAAATCTGAGTTTTGGTACTTCATTAGGCTGCAGTATGGCCTGTTTGCCATTCTCCAAGCTTCTGAAAAAATGTTTCCAATTTTTTGGGCAAGAAAAATGAAAGAAAGCCAGAGTGAATATATCATGGCAACAAAGCATACTCAAATGATGAAATGAATATTGAGGCAGGATAAAAGAATGTTAGTGTCAGAAATAAGAAGGTATTTTCCTTGCTAGGTAGCAGATGAAATATTCTATGTTTGCAGTTTAAAAATCTTAACACTCCCACTGTTTGTTGCAGCTGTGGGAAAATGTTCTGCGAACCAAATCTATGAGGAATGTGGTTCTCCGTGTATTAAAACCTGTTCCAACCCGGAGTACAGCTGTTCCAGTCACTGTACCTATGGCTGCTTTTGTCCAGAAGGTATCGTTTCATCATATTCTTAATGGCTCACACAAATGTTTTCTGCACATACCCAGTCAAGTGGAATGGACTGCTTAATAATGAACTAGCTGTGCATTTCAGGGCATTGTGCTGCTAGAACTGCTCTTTCTCAGGTAACATAATGTAACTGGAGCCTTGAGTAATTGTGGTCCTTAAAGATGGTTGGTCACTCTTCACAAGAACAGAGCTATGAATACATTTTCTTTACAAGACCATGGTTTGTGATGGGATAAAGATATGCCATCTGCTTAAAAGTTCTTTACTTAAATATACATTGATCAGGCACCAGGAAGAGGTAGCATACCTCAGAGGATTTCTGCAGTATTATGGGAATTTTGTAAATTCCCTTAAAAATAATTCAAGATTAACTCATTCCAGAAATTGTGATTACTATCATTTGCATTTCAAAACAGGACAATTGACTTTGCTTTCATATGACAAAGTAGTCAAAAGCTGTTGTCACTTGTGAATATTCAGTTTCATTTTAATTAGGAGAAAATTTCCTGCATGTTACATCTCCGAGTATGGACACTGGCTGTGCAAGAATAGCATTCTCAGGCTAATTTCAGAAAGCACTCAAGCCGTAATAACGATAAGTGAGGATGGGGGAAAATGCTTTGTTTATCTTCTTTGGCAGGAACCGTTCTTGATGATATCTCAAAGAATCGGACATGTGTTCACATTAGCCAGTGTCCATGTACACTGAATGGGAAAACATATGCTCCTGGTGAGACAATGAAAGCAGCTTGTAGGACCTGGTGAGTAGCAACAGGTACTTCCATCGGAGAATAAAACGTACCTTTATCAGACAATTGTAAAATTTTGCCTAACCTTTCAAAGGGCAGCATCTTTCACGATTCAGGAAAGTTTACTGACAATCCATACAAGAGTTCAGCAACTCTGAATTAGGATGAGCAACTTCAACTGATATATGTAGACAAAGAAAATCAAAGCATAGACAACATAAGGAGAAAAGTGATAAAAGCTACATATTTCATTGCTAGGAAGTAGCTGAGTTTTTAGAGCATGAAGAAAAGAATAACCTTGCACAGAAATTCTTGTTTTCTGCAGTAAATGTGTGATGGGTCAGTGGAACTGCAAAGACTTGCCCTGCCCTGGAAGGTGTTCACTGGAAGGAGGCTCCTTTGTTACCACATTTGATTCAAGGCCATATCGATTCCATGGGGTTTGCACTTATGTTCTTATGAAGGTAATTTCAACAGAATATCAAATGGATATATTTTAGTCAGTCTTTGGTTTCCTATTGGAACACAAACTGAGGACTTAATAAGATACACATTTATTCTACAAATCATTGTTATACTGACATAGTCAAAAATATTTACTTCTCTTTTTACTTCTCTTTTCCGTTTCCCTCCAGAGTTCCAGCCTGCCACACAATGGAACCCTAATGGCTGTTTATGAAAAGACTGGTTATTCTCATTCTGAGACATCACTTAGTGCTATAATTTACCAATCCACAAAGGTAGGTATTCCCTCCACAGGTTCAATCAAGCATTTTATCACTAGATTAGCAAAATAAGTGCTCAAAGTCATTGCTGGTAGCTTGAACTTAAAAATTATGGAGGATAAATACTGAAGATATGTTTCTGCTCATGTATACACAGTAAAGATCTCAGTTGCTACATCAACTCAGGAAGGTATTTTCAAAGTGAAAGCTAAAAGCAGCATGTTATAGTGTGAGAAAATGCTTGAATTAATTTTTTTCTTTTACATAGATTATCGACAGTATAGTTACTTAACATATAAATACTATCTCTAAAGATAGTTACTTCTGGTTCCATGTCCTCTTACAGGACAAAATTGTGATTTCTCAGAATGATCTCCTTACTGATGATGATGAACTCAAGCGTCTGCCTTACAGATCAGGTAAAAAAAAAGGGGGAATATAAGTTATATCCAAATTAAATTAAATGTTTGTTTTTACACAACCCAGCGTCTTTCACAATCTTTCTATTGCTAATACCAGGGGTTTTAGAGGAAGGTTAAAGTCTCTCCTGCTGCATCTGTTCCTCTGTGGAGAGTTGTGTGTGGGAGAAGAGTTGTAGACAGAGTGCTAGAACATTTATATATGTGTTAAAATCATTACCTTGCAGTATCACCAACACCTCTATTTTTAAACATGCTTGTTCCTTCAGGAGACATCACCGTTTTCAGACAGTCCTCCATGTACGTTCAGATGCATACAAACTTTGGGCTGGAACTTGCAGTTCAAACATCACCTGTGTTCCAGGCCTACGTGAAAGTTGGATCACAATTCAAAGGCAGAACACTAGGTAAGTAAATAAGTCCTCTTACAAAGGAGAAAATGTAGGGAGTAAAATTTTGATAACTTTGTATTCATCTTTTAGGAAATCAATTTTCTTCTCCAGATTCAAAAAAAAAAAATGCATTGGAAACAGAATTGATTTTTTGCTAATAACTTTAAAATGAATCAAAGAAACTAGAGGTGTCACATTTTTCATACATAACAAAATGCTGTTCTGTATTTTATGTGCCTTTTTCAATATGTGCTATACTACACAATGAAGGAGCAACAAATAAGTCTGTGTGGTCTCTACATCTTGGAGCACAAAGTTCTTGAATGTAGTGCATGACCACTGTAAACACAATGAACATAAGAATCTAAAAGCTTCTGAGCTGGTAATCACCAGATGGAGATGTTTATTGCACAGCAACTTTAGCCACACAAGCATATTTTGCATTCTGATTGTGGGGAATTACAGAGAGGCTTTGGCTTTTACAAAAGCCTAAATGTATATTCTTTGTCATTATGCATTTAATATACATAAGAAAACATGCAACTTCAAAAGTGTTTCATGGCCTTTCTCTTTTACATTATTTAAAACCACTTTTTTTCTAAAAAAACCCAAAAACTTCTCTATGATTTTGTCATTGATTAGAAGCTGACACTCTTAACTTGAGGAGGCAGAGGCTCAGTGACTGAATGTGTACATAATCAAGATTCTCTGGCTACTTGACCTGAGTAGTCATTGACACTCTATGTAGAGCTTTTGAGTCAATTGTCTCACTGTTATAGAATGAAACATAGGCCATTGTGCACACACTCTTTAATTTCCGCCATCCCTTGCATTTCTGATGTTGTCAGGTTTGTGTGGCAATTACAATGGAGACACTACAGATGACTTCATGACTAGCATGGATATCACTGAAGGGACAGCCTCCCTGTTTGTAGATTCCTGGAGGGCAGGAAATTGCCATCCTGCCTTAGAGAGAGAGACTGACTCTTGCGCTTTGAGCCAACTGAACAGTAAGTAGATGATGCCGTGGTAACTGACCTCTCCAGCTGGCTTTGTCCAGCATTTCCATAAGCCCATACCAGGGAAATGAAAGAGATGGACAGAAACAGGGACTGAGAGGATTGAACATCACAAATTCTGTTACCAACAAGCCATTTCTGCTTTCTAGAATACATATCAAGTGAAAGCTCATCAGATCCCGTTCTAGAGATCTGGGATTTGAGATGATGAATGAGAGGGGTTTGATCTATCTAGTGAAACTGCAATGTCCATGAGTGTCTTAGGCTTGCTCAGCAGTACTGAGACTGAAATCCAGGTTTTGTCTTCCCAAGTCTCTATTGCTATTAGTCTTGGAAAAAAAAAAAACAAAGGTGAAAAAGAAAAAAAAAGCTCTAGTGAGCTGCTTGTACAAGAATAGTCTGAAAGCTAACAAGCTAAGAAATTGTCCTATTGTTCAGTGCCTCATTGCCAAAAGTTCACTTAAAATACCAAATTTTTTGAAAATTTCCTTTTTAATTTTTCCCCCTAACTTTCCCTTTTTAATATTTATTGTTTACTTTCATCAGAAATATCTGCTGAGACTCATTGCTCCATTCTGACCAAGAAGGGTACAGTGTTTGAGAAATGCCATGCCGTGGTGAACCCTATTCCTTTCTACAAGGTATGAAGTTATGAGGGATGTTGTACAGAGGGAGTCCAAATATAAACCAGATTGGACTCATATACGGTGTCCCACGCATTGAATCAGCAATGCAGAGAAGCTTAGGAACAGGTGTGGTTTTGAAAATTATGTCTCCTCCACACTGAAAGTCTGTTTGGTCACAGGCACCAGTCCCATCGCTGTGAATCAGAAAATATTTTTGCTCATGCTGCAGTTGTCCATGACAACAACTTTAACTGTGCAAAGTGTTGATTTTACCATGTGCATAATTGAGTTTAATATACTTGCCAATCTACACAAAACATTTTGAATATTAAAAATGAAAAGCAGCAAATAAAAAAGCCATTTTTTAGGGTACTAAGTATATGTTATTTACATCAGCAATGCAATTACTCAGATATTTCCATCAGTTTTAGTTATGCAGCAATATGTATCTTGTGTGACTTAGTTGTGTAATTCAGCATAGAATCATATTGGTTGGGAAAGATTCTTGAGATCATTGAGTCCAACAAACAAATAAATACAATACAAACAATAAATACAACAATGCCAAGTCCACCACTGCACCACGTCCCTAAATGTCACATCCACATGTCTTTCAAATACCTTCAGGGTTTAGCACTTCCAAATGTCTGGTCCCCAGTAACAAAGTATTCTCTGTGTGTTGGGTTACAGAGATGTGTCTACCAAGCCTGTAATTATGAAGAGACCTTTCCTTATATTTGTTCTGCTCTGGGATCATATGCACGAGCATGCAGCTCCATGGGTTTAATCCTTGAGAATTGGAGGAGCAGTATGGACAATTGCAGTGAGTACCGCTTAGTGGTCTGCCATCAGATGAGTAATGAGGAAATAGTGATCAGAAAGAAGAGCTGAAATTGGATAACAAATATCCAACTGTTGAATACCCTTCTAGTGTCTGTCTCAACAGGGTTGTTATTTCAAGACTATATGAAAAAATTATTCATATGCTTTAAGGTGAATATGTGGATGCTTCCAGGACTTGATAATTAAGGTACAGAATAAACAGAAAAATAAAGCTATCCTGTAAAATGAGAAAGAACTAGGGAAAACTGACTACAGATTTTATTATTTTGCAACTCAGACATAGGCACTGGTTTCACTGTTACTCAAAAATTCATTGATATTTCTGCTAAGCTTCCCTTTGCATTATTAAATTCCAAGATTCATAAAAAAGCTGTAAGGTATTTTACCTGCATGAAACTTCTGAACAGCTGCATAGCTTGCTGTTAAATCTTGGTCTGCAACATGTTTTGCTAGAGCTCCACATCCACAGGAAGAGAAGGAACAGGAAGCATTAAGCATTGAAACTGTTGACACAAAATAAGCAGCACATAATAAGCAAAAGGACATTATCTTTCACAAGGAAGACAATCAGTAAATGAAGTTTAACGTACACTCTTGTCTTATTTTATAGCCATTACTTGCACTGGCAATCAAACATTCAGCTACAACACTCAGGCATGTGACAGGACATGCTTGTCACTCTCCAACCGAGCCCTGGAATGCCATCCAACTGATATTCCTATTGAAGGTTGCCAGTGTCCTAAAGGAATGTACCTGAACCACAAGAATGAGTGTGTTCGTAAATCTCATTGTCCCTGCTACTTAGAGGACAGAAAGTACATCCTGCCTGACCAGTCAACAATGACTGGTGGGATCACCTGGTAAGTGTGTCAAGTTTAAAGGTGAACAAACTGAAAATGGAGGTGAGGGGTCTTCATGTCTCTGTCAAGGGTCAACTGCAGTAAGCAGACACTTACTCCAGCAGGATGTGGAGGAGAATCAGAAGGACAACAGCAAGAAACCTTATGGGTAGAGATATAGAGAGTTTACTGTATTTCTTTATTAATAATAAGCAAAAAGCTTATTTAATAAGCAAAGCAGCATGGAACAATCAAAGCTAAGTAAGGAATTGATTCAGAACTTCCTGTCCGCAGGCAGCCATTCAGACATTTCCAGGAAAGTATGAATTTGACATGCATAATAGTTTGTTGGGAAGACAAGTGCTGTAACTCAGAACATCCCTCCTTCATCCTTATTTACCTGAGCTTTTATTGCTGAGCTTAATGTGGTATAGTATGGAATCTTTCTTCGGTCAGTGGGGTCAGCTGTCCTGGCTGTGTCCCCTCCCAGCTTTCACTTAGAATGAAAATACTTTGCTTCTCAGTCTCCTCCCTGGCAGGGCAACTTGAGGAGCAAGAATGCTGGGACACTGTTTAGCCCAGCTAGAACGACATCGTGTTATCAACAATGTTTTGGTCACAAATCCAAAACACAGCACCACTGAGCTGCTACAAAGAAAATTAACTCCATTCCAGCCCAAACCAGTACAGTCTTCTTTATTTTTAATAGCATAAATTTATTTTTCAAGACATCTTTTTTGCCCTTTTCTAAACTACAAATATTCTTAACTGAACAGAAAACGTTTTACTTACCTTCAGCTTGGAAATGTTACAGAGAAAAATAAAAAATAATAGCTGAGACCTGATTATTCCTACTAGGAGATTTTGTCAACAGCACTTAGCTATATACAAACTTCTGGAATAACTTGATAGGCCATCCTCATAGTGACAATTGCCTACAAGTGATAATAGTGATAATAGGCTACTATTCACTTTTAAAATTGATGTTACTGTATAATACAAAAAGTGAAGAGACAAGTTGACTCATATTCCACTTCAAAGGATGGGAAGGAGGTAGTAACATGAGTGAAACATTTTTAATAAAACAATTCTGCAAAAAAATCAAAATTTCTTTCTTACAAAAGATCTTAATTTCTTTTTCTTTTTCTTCCTAGCTACTGTGTTAATGGGAGGCTAAGTTGCACAGGCAAACCTCAAAATCCTGCAGGTATGAGTCTGATACTGTTTACTTAGAAACATTTTTTGTCCTTTATGTTGTAAAATTACTACTTTGCTGTTCTCTTCTATGTTAATTTCTCCTCAGTGTTAATTTTTCTTCCTTTTTCCTAGAAAACTGCAAAGCTCCTAAGAAATACATATCATGTTCTGACAATTTAGAAAACAAGTATGGAGCTGCATGTGCCCCTACCTGTCAGATGCTGGCTACTGGAATTGAATGTGTGAGTTTCACAGCTCTGGGATATTTATCCTTTTGAGAGAGGTAGAATGTTCTAGTTTTTACTTAGAACTAGACTACATTGCTTCTAGTGAAATTAAAGGAGTTATTTTTTATTACATGATGCAGTTAAATATCAGGCTGTGGACACAAAAATTGCACATATATTTAAGAAGTTATTAAATAAATTAATTGCATGAATTAATGAATGAAATTCTATTAGAATAAAAATCCATTAAGGATTCTTAACTACATGGCTATAATCTCTGGCTCAGGTACTCCATAAGCTGTGACTCCATGTCAATGGAGATATGGGGTTTATGTTTCCTGTTCTGTTTTTTCTCAGCTCTTTGCTGCTGTTGATCACAGAATGCAGGAGACCTGAGCTAGGTGAAGATCTGTGCCTGATAGGGTTTTCTTATATTAAGGAAACAGACTAATTAGAAGAATTGTAATAAGCTTCCTTGATATGAAGAATATTCTGTTGTACTGTTTCTGAAAGACTGGTAGTGATGGAAGATAAATTTTTCAGAGTTTTCAGGTATGTTTAGTATCTCAGACCACGAGTGTATGTTACAGCTTCAGTGAAACTAGTTCAGCTGACAACAAGGAACAGCACAAAACTAAAATCAAGCCCAAACAGAACTTAGCAAAGGTTCACTCTTGACACTGTTCACATTCAGGATAAAATGCGTCTCACGTTCTTTTATTTTTGTTTTGCAATCTGTTGGCCTTTCCCAGATACCCACAAAGTGTGAATCAGGCTGTGTCTGTGCTGATGGCCTCTATGAAAATCTCGATGGCAGGTGTGTGCCAGCTGAGGAGTGTCCATGTGAATATGGTGGCCTTGCTTATGGAAGAGGTGAACAAATCCAGACGGAATGTGAGATCTGGTAAGAATGACAGGGTTTTTCATTGCAGATCCTCTGTTTCACTGAAGTGTACAGTCACATAAAAATAAGTGTTTCACTGACTGGAGAGTAGGAAATGGCAACAGCTGCAAGGAAGAAATACCATGACAAACTACAGGGATTAACAGAGAGAGAAGCTTAACATTTGACAATATATGTATGGGTAAGAGTCATTGTACCCACTTCAGGGATAATTTCTGCCTTGTGTATGTTCAGGAATAAAGGCATCCAGTAGGGCCTGTGACAGTAAATTATATAAAGTCAAGTATTATTAACAACTCTACTTAATTAAAGATGAGGGCAAATTCTTTCTTCTTCTCTGTAGATAAAAGCAACCAGCCCCAAAAAGATTCCCATCCCATTAGCAGCATTCTCAAAGTACTTTATTCCCTTTCCAGTTACTAGTTTATTATTATTAACAAAAAACACTCCCCAAACTACACAAAGCAGTGATTTTTGATCTCATTAAGAGCAAAAATAAATGGGTTTCATATACTATTTCTTTCATGAAAAAAAGCACAAAAAATTATTTAAGGTTTCTTCTTTATTATTAATTCATTTTCTCAGCAGTGCATAAATTTTAATTATGGTTCTTATATTAACTGTAACTTGGTCTCAGTGTACATAAGTCAATTAAACATGTTGAACATGTTATTGATAAAAGTGGATGTATATAAAAATAAGTGGGAGAAGATGGCATTTCTTTGAAATCTGAGTGTGGTTTCTCTTCTCACTCCCAGCACTTGCACAAAAGGCAAATGGAAATGTGTTCAGAAAACGAGGTGTTCCTCCACCTGTAATCTGTATGGAGAAGGCCACATCACCACCTTTGATGGACAGCGTTTTGTGTTTGATGGCAACTGTGAATACATATTAGCTATGGTAACCTGCTTCCTTCTGGTTATTTCAGCAGCATCTTAGCATCAAGAAATAGCTGGATTTAAGAGATTAATAAAAATATGCTAGAATGCATCAATAAACAATACAGCACTGTGAATCTTTATAACCACTTACTGAGTTTCTACAGATTATGTTTATTTCAATGCTTAGAATGAAAACATTTTACTTCTAAAAATCCATAATTTTCATGCAATTATAACCAATTTTAGATTTTTAAAAAATATGCTTAAATAGTCATTGTATTCTGTACCACATAAATATGTCTTTTAGGGAAGTTACATCAGTTTGACCAGCAAAGCAGAGGTCATCACCTCCCAAAACAGAATTACTCATGACATTTTAAGCATCCTGTATTTTCTTTTATGTTTTAAGTTGGAAGACTTCAGGCACAGTCTACTGAGCCTTTGTGCTTCTTGTGGTTTGTTTTGGGTATTTTTTAGGATGGCTGCAGTGTTAACAGACCCATTTCCTCTTTCAAAATTGTTACTGAGAATGTCATCTGTGGGAAATCAGGAGTTACATGCTCCAGATCCATCAGCATTTACCTTGGGGTAAGCTCTTCTTTCTGCCATTATCCAGCAGAATAGATTTTAAGACCAGGTTTTCTTCATTTTTTGGAAGCTTTAGCTGTATCTCAAGAGAAAGGTCTTGTAAGTGAAATTACGTGCTAAACCTAGAGCCTTGGTTTTAGTAGGAAATGCCATAGCTGTTTGTTTGGGTTTTTTTTAATTCTCATGTTGTGTTTCATTCTCCAAGAATCTTGTCTATGCAGAAGCCAGGAAATTTTGAAGTTTACTCTGCAGTGAATTGCTCAATCAAAAAATACTGTTTTCCTGCTGCAGTTAGTTACAGCAGCTGAACTTCAGCAACAAAAATACTGAAACTTGATAAGTTGTAACTTCCAGATAAATTTTCTTCCAGAATCTGACAATCATACTGAGAGATGAAACCTTCGCTATTTCTGGGGAAAATCCTGGTGTAAGATACAAAGTGAAAAAGAATGCCCTTCACCTGATGTTTGATATAATTATCCCAGGAAAATACAACATGACCCTCATTTGGAATAAGCACATGAACTTCTTCATCAAGATCTCCAGAGAAACACAGGTATTACAAAATAATTTCCTTAAAGTGTCCCTCCATTCAGATTGAACTGCACATTTGATCATGGTTACCTTGAGTCACTGTGAAGGCAAAGGAATTAATTTCATCATTATCTCCAAAACAGCAGAGATCTTCACAAGAGGCTAACTTTTAAGGGATTTCTATACTGCATTCAGGAAATTTTTAAGCTAAGTGTTTGTAATTTATGCAACTGCATGTTCAAATTTGATCTCTGAATGGTGACAGTTTACAGTTTAGAGGAGAAACCCATGCTATGTTATGAGAGAGTATTTGTCGATGACATTCACTCCTAAAGCACAGGAAACAGTCAGTGATCAAAAGGGAAGGTGAGAATTGTAACTTGCTGAATTGATATTGGTGCTTTCGTTGAATCTAGGAAACGATCTGTGGTTTGTGTGGTAACTATAATGGCAACATGAAGGATGACTTTGAAACTCGAAGCAAGTACGTGGCATCAAACGAGCTGGAATTTGTCAACTCTTGGAAAGAGAATCCTCTCTGTGGGGATGTGTACTTTGTAGTGGATCCCTGCAGCAAGAACCCTTATCGTAAAGCATGGGCAGAAAAGACATGTTCCATCATCAACAGCAATGTTTTTTCTGCCTGTCACAATAAGGTAAGAATTTATGTGCTCTTTTTTAATTTATAGGTGTAATCTGTGTTCTTCCAAATGCTCATGCTCCAACAGGTGATTTTCTGTTTGGCAAAATATTTCAATAAAATACGTTTAAAAATGTTTATGGCGCACATTTATGTTAATTTTCTTTTTTTTTTTTAATTTGCATTTCACCAGCCCTTTTGTGAACACAAATGCTAAGTATGCTATTAACTGATTAGTTAAAACTAAAAAAGTGAAAAAAGAATGAAGACTTAAGAATCAGGAATTGGTGATGCCTGATATTGATTAATGCATTTTCGGGTGGTGAAAACCAGAGAGAAATGTGGATAATGCTGCAGTGGCTATGCATATACATAGAGTACAATAGGCACAAAATAATCTTGGAAAATGAATCCCTTGCTTTTGCCATGCAGGTGAATCGGATGCCCTACTATGAGGCCTGTGTCCGAGACTCCTGTGGGTGTGACATTGGAGGGGACTGTCAGTGCATGTGTGATGCCATCGCAGTCTATGCCATGGCATGCTTGGAAAAAGGCATCTGCATTGACTGGAGGACCCCTGAGTTCTGTCGTGAGTTTCCTTAAGCTCTCCTTAAACAGGTTTAAGAGATTTTTATGGTCAGTATATTCATTTGGCAACACAGGAAACTTAGTAATAACCACCTCAGTGTTTGCATGTTCTCTGTGGGCAAAGAGTTAACCTCATTTGCCTGGGTTTTGAAATCTGTGCTTTTCTGCTAAATTAACCAAAATATTTTAACTCTTTTTTATCATGGAATCAGGAGAGAGAAAATAATGTGGTCACAGAAAGCAGATTGTTTCTTCTACTATCAGTGTATAGTACACTGTGAGTTTGCCAGCAGAGAAAGCATGAAATTGTAAAAAAAATGTTTCATTTGAGCTATGATGAAATCAATTTCTGTGTGGATGTCAAGGGAATGTAGACAGCTGTGTTGGCTGGAACACTGTAAACAGGAAAATGACATCAAGGTGTTCCAAAACAGCAAATACAAAGGAAAAAAGAGGATGAACATGCTATAAATCAATGTTTGAGTTGTCATCTTTGAGGGATTTCTTTCCATATTTCAATATATTGTGTATGAAAAGTTGTGGAAATGTCTGCATACTGTACTTGCAAAAAAGAAACTGACTTCCACAAGTTAAAATACATATTTACATCAGAAGCTAATCACTTCAGTGAAGGTTGTTTTATTCCAAATGTTAATTAATTTTGTCTTCCTTCTAGTACTTTGGAAGTATCATGCCATTAATTTGAAAAAGAAAAATCTTCTCTCTTGCTTGTCCTTTCTTTAGCTGTCTATTGTGAGTATTACAATTCTCATAAAAGAAAAGGAATTGATGATGCTTCTTCCCATGGCTACAACGATGACAAATGCACCTGGCACTACAGGCCTTGTAACTGTCCAAATCAAAACTACAAATATGTCAATATTGAAGGTAATAACCTCTACTACTGTAAACCAGGAAACAGTAACATAATTGTTTTCTGTGCTGGTTTTTTTTTTTAATCAGTCATACCACAGTTAAATAATGATAATCTAATTGATGTTATTTTTGAAGAAGTTTTGCTGATATTTCCCTTACTAGTAGTGTTTTAAATACATAATCAACTCAGTAGATGTATTATATTTAGCTTTATATCAAGCTCAGCCTGTCTGGAAGAGAAATTCTGAATTGCATTAAATCAAAAGAATGCACTGTACTTTTAGGAAAGAAAACGTGGAGAGAGAAATTAATATTTTTATTTTAAAAATGGATATAACTGGAGAAACTAAACAAATTCCTACATAGACAAAACCTCCTTCTGAGGATAACATTGGAAATACTTACCTGAAGAGATGATGCTGCAACTGATACTATTTTTTAATAACAGATATATAATATATTCAATTATAAATAGTGTAAGTTAAATGCCTTTCTCTGAGAAATGTAAAACAAACTTCTCTTCCCCTTTCTTCAGGCTGTTACAACTGCTCTCATGATCAATACTTTGACCATGAAGAAGAGAGGTGCATGCCATGTGGTAAGCAGCATTTCTTTCTCCACAGTAACTTGAAAACCATACTACAACATTTGCACAGACTCAGAGAAGATATTTTGATAGTATCTCTCCATAAATGAGTGTTCATCTAAACATAGCTTCCTTTCAAAATAAACCCATTACTATATTGCTTGTAAAATAAAGTATTGGTGTTCTAATCTGTGTGAGGCACAGGCCCAGCAGAGCTGTGAGTCTCAGAGATATTCAACGCATTTCACAGAAAAAGGGAAACGTGTAGCAGAAGAGCAGATTTAGCTACTGGACTCAATAAATATCTTTCTAGATTTTTTTTTTTAATTAACTTGAGGTTTATTACCATATGGCTTATTTCCATGAAAACCTATCTTATTAAATAAGGTTTTGGATAGACTCTAGCTGGACAGTTTGGATTTTCATGCAGATGTAAAAAAACCTTAAGAACAAAATTCTCATTATCAAATTCTATCTTGTGTAACCAGGATCTCAGTTAGTGATCTCCCTTACATACAAAACCATGTTCCACTATCCCTGAAAACTGAGGTGCCCTTAGCCATAGAAGTCATAACAAAGATAGGAAAAACTTACCAGTGTTCATTATAATAATGAGATGTATTGATTTCTTTGTAATTAAGTCCTTTGATATGAATTTGACCACTGAAATATGTAAGATTAAATACTTTCAGGAATACTCAGTAATTAGCACAGTTCTTGGAATCCAATCCGATGAGATTTGCCTTATCTGGGATATTTTAATATGTTTTTATTCACAAATATAACCTGTTTTGTCTTTATGTAGCAGGACAAGTAAATGTTACCACCACACCAGAACCATCTTCACCTTCACCAGGTTAGTTTACACAGTTGACCAACTGTGTAACTTACACACTGATATTATGTCCTGATAAGTGTTTATTAAATCAGTAATGTCTTTTTCCGTGTGATATAGCAGCATTATCAGTTTCACATGCATAAGGTGAAATGATGAAAAATACCCTGGTACCATAATATCCTGGGCTGCGTCAAAAGCTGCGTGGACAGCAGGTCAAGGGAGGGCACTGTGCCCCTCTGCTCTGATGAGAGCCCACCTGGAATGCTCTGTACAGCTCTGCAGTCTTTAATTCAAGAAAAACAGAGGAGGGCCACAAAAATGATCAGCAGGGTGGAACACCTCTCCTGTGAGAAAAGGCTGAGATCTGGGGTTGTTCAGCATGGGGAGGAGAAGGGCCCATGGAGACCTCTTTATGGCTTTTCAATCCTAGAATGGGGTTTATAAGAAAGATGAAGACAGACTTTTTAAGTAGGGCCTGTTGTGATGGGTCAAGAGGTAATGGTTTTAAATTAGAGGAGAGTAAATTCAGACTAGATATAAGGAAGAAATTGTTTATGATGAGGCTGGTAAAACTCTGGAAGATGTTGCCTGGAGAGACTGTTGAATCCCCTTACCTGGAAGCATTCAATTAAGGCTGGAGAGGCATTTGAGCAACCTGATCTAGTTGAAGACATCTCTGCTCATTGCAGAGGGAGTGGATTGGATTATCTTTAATGGTCTAAGCCAACTCAAGTCATTCTATGATTCTATGATAAAAAGGATCTCACAAAAATTTATGCCCAGTCTTACTAGGGACTGGCCATATAACATTTCAACAATTGAACAAAGTCTTGATGGAAATGTGTGACTGATTATACCAAATCCCTATAGCCTGATACAGGAAAGGAATCTACATATCTTGATCTTAAATTTGTTAGAAATTCCATTAATTTCCCTGAAGACAGATGGTATTGGAAAACTTTATACTGTGGGTTGTGTGAATATATATTTGATATATATCGATACTATTCGATATAGGATTGGAATATTGTTCCATCTCTGCTGATATGAACAAGTGTTTATGCCAAATTCACTCTAAAGTGAAGAAAAAGGTATAAAGCACCTCCAAGAATACCTGTTTAATGTATTCACTGCACGTAATAGCAAAGGAAGCAATGGATAACAGCTCTTAAGGTTTAATCTAAAAGGTAATGGGTTTTAGTAGTAGCTACTGCTAATAGTTATAAAAACACTTGTTTTACTTTAGAAAAATTCCATTAATATAGATATGTTATCAGTAGATTATTGAGGACTATTTCTCATCTTTTCATTTTGATTTTTTTCTCTTAGTAACAACAGTGCAGCCTAAAGTAACAAGGAGCTCTACCACAAGCACACTTCCAACAGTACCTAGTACTTCTTCTGCAACAACTGTATCACCTGAGACTACAAATCCAACAATAACTGCAAAAATTACGGTTCCAAGAACTTCACCCTCACAACCTCTTGTCACAATAAAGTCAACCACTGGTAGGTTTTTTGTGTTATTGTCTAAAATAAATTATTATAAACTTGTTCTAAACCTCTGTACATCACTGAGATACCATTCCTAGGAATGCATTTCAAATTCACACAACATCCAAGCATTAGACTCCAAATCATGAAGCAGGCTTCCAGAAAGGAGTTTGTAAACCAGAAATGTTCAGAAGTGTAGATTGAAAGTGCATAAAAAGATATAGGATATAGGCATTAGGTTAAATATGCAACCAGAAAGTGAGTCATCTGAGAAACACAGAACTTATAGAAGTTCTGTAAGTAGTGAGCAAGCACAGCCCCAGTTGGGTTTATTAGCTCAGCTTCAGCCTCTTTTCCACTGGTTCATTTATGGAGTTCAAGGAACACCTAATCTATTGGCTCTGAATAATGGAAGCAAGCCCCAAAGCAGAGTCACACAGGTATCAGTGTAGCAGCTTTGTCTAGGCTTCTAAAGTCCTGTTCTCTGGAGGATGACTCTGCCAGCATAAATTACTTTCTGATTCTCTGGCTTGTGGAGCCTCATTTAGCCTCATACCAACATGCACTTCAACTAATAAACCATATTGGACCATGGCTGTCAGGCAAAGCAGAGGTAAAAATAGGTCCCAAAGGAGTCAAAACACACAAAAGCTGACACTGTGACAGATGATTTGTGCACTGAGACAAGGAAAGTCTATAGTATGATGCTATTTAGCTTTTCAATACAAATTGCATAAGCTGCAAGTGTGACTGATTTGGAACATAATAAAAGCCAATGGACAAAGTCCATACAGACTTTAGCCAAAGTGACAACAAAGCTAACTACTTATATATTAAACAAATCTAATACAAAAAAATACAGAAAATGAGAACAAAGACAGATATGAGACAATAGAAAACAAATATAAGCTCAGAAATATTTGGCAAGCTTATGAGAACATTAATACAACAGTCATACTGAAAATATTTGAAAAATAAACTATCTCTAAAATATGAATATTTTCTTTATAATTTATCTGGTTTTAATTTTTCTATGAATTGGTTACTCACATTTTATTTTTACCTTTATTCCAAAAGAACATACAACATCAATTTTTACCACACCAAACATGACTACAACCATCACTACCCCTTCCATAACTACTTCAATGAAAGGAACCATGGCCACTACACCAAAGTCTGTTCCCTCATCACCTTCTGCCTCATCAACCGCTGCTTCAACAGAGACAGAACAAGTAGGCGTCACCTCACCATCCTTCAAGACCACCACCAAAAGGGAAACAGCAACCTCCTCAATACCTACTCAAACCACAACTCAGAGAACAACTTTCAGCCAGCCTAAACTAACAACAGCAGGTAAATAGCACTTTCTTACATCTGTCAGGTGAAGCCATCACTCACAGTCATATGTCAATATACTCCTTATAAAAAAACCCAGGCATTCTTACTAGTGGTCTTAACATTGCAAACAGAAAGGAAGGGACATGGATAAGAAGTGTGATTAAAATGGAAATTTATCTTGCCAATGGAGCAAGCATCTGACATCCAAATACGATGTTAAAGCTAGCATTTCTTTTCCAACACTTCCTCCAAATTTAGACAAAATCTCTCTATGCCTCAAAGCAAGTTCTTCAAAACTCACAGACCCCAGAATATATATTCCCCCTACCCATTATAAGAAATACTCCCCCCAGAAATATTAACCTTTTTGAATGTCTGACACTCAATATACAAACAAGGACAGTCTCTTCTGAGGCTGTATGGCAACATGAATTACTACATTAGCAACTGACAGGCTGGGACAGTGTGTGGTGGGAAGTCTACTGTAGCGGGAGGGCAACTGTACACACTTTCCCAAATCCAGGTCTCTCCCACAAAGTACTGTTGGGGTGCGTATATCTGGGTCTTCTTGTGCAAGCAATTACAGCTTCCTCTAGGAAGCTCACCAGCTCCCAGCCATTCCTAATATTCATTCTTTCACCACAGAGAGTGAGGGAACCGAAGCAACAACTCTGCACTACCCAGAAGGTGAGTAAAAGGGACTAGAGAGATGCCCTTGGCCTAAGACTCTGCTTCACTTACCTCAGCTTTTCCAGATGATGGTCTTGCTCAGTTTGGAATACTTGGGAGGGGAAACATGTGCATCCAACAAGGCTCTTCTTTCCTCAGGAGCTTCAGAAAAAGGCAGGGAATGTCAAATTGTCAGAGGCACCCTTCAGACCCACCCTCAATCAACTTGTGCTTTTCTCTCTGCAGTTGTCACCCACTTAAGAACAACGTTGACAAAGCCTGTGCAGCACCTCATGACACAGACACAGACCATCCCTGGCACATCCATCAGCAGCCCCTCTGTCCTGAGAGAGACCAGCCCTGCCACTAGCCCAGAAGTTCCACTGACAAGGACATTTCCAAGCTCCAGCTCTTTGCCTGTCACTTCAGCCTCATCTGCTTCTTCCCTCTCCTCAACCCAGCTGAGAACATCATATCCTGGTAAGGCTTCCTCCTGCCCTTCTTGCTGCTCTGCCTTCTTCTTCCAGCTCTCACCCTTCTCTTCTAAGCAGCACGACCCACAAAGGCTTCAGTTTTGGTACTCGTTCTCAATTCCCCCTGCTACTGCCACGGGACACCAGCAGGTCCTGGGCCTGACATGACCCTGACTGTATCCTTCTCCCTGCAACTTCAGGGCTTTGGCTCTGGGGCACAGGCCTCTGTGAGTGTTCAGGCATCCATGAGTTCCTGCCCTATAGCTACCAATCAGATACAAGCTAAAACACTTCTAAACACCTCTCTCTTTTTACAGTGCTGCCCTGAGAATGCACAGTGGGGCAGGGGTGAACAAAAGGCAGGGAAACTGGAAACACATCTCCAATTTACAGCTCAGGACAGTTTTGAGTGAGAGGCATAACCCAAGGCATCATCTCCAGCCAAAGGATGCCTAGGCCCTGCTACATCCATGAAAAGTGCTGTTCAACAAATATGACCTCATGGACCAATGCTGACCCCGAGTGCAAGAGTCACCAGTGGAGGGTGGGCAAGAAAGTGTACACTCAACTCCAGACTGAAGATCTTTCACTTAGACCCACATGCCAGAGTTGTCTTAGTGTTGATCCTCCTCTGGGGAGATGCCACAACATGCTTTGCCTAGAATCCTTCCCAAGACTCAATCATTCTTTTCTCTCATCCCTTTCTTTGTAGCAAGGGAGCCAACCAGAGCTAAGACACCAACTACTAAAGTAGTAACAGGTGAGTGCTCTGGTCACGAAAGAGATAAGAATTATCCCCAGCCAATGCATCCATATCCCTTCAGTAGCCATGGCCCTCCCATGAATCCCTCCCAGAGAAGTCTGCAGGAAGCCAGTTCTAAACTACCAGTAAACAAGTGCTACCTCTTCCCCACTCAACTGTTCCAGGAAGAAGGAAATTAGATAAATTGCTAGAGGTCAACCTTCAAAATAGTCAACAGCAAGCACTTATGAAAGAGAAGCAGGACAGGATGGAACATATTGAGGATAATGGACACCTTTATTAACTGAAAAAAAAACCAAACCTAAAACCAACCAGATTTAGTGGGAACTACGCTTCCCATCCTGGCCCATAACTGAGCACAAAACCTCCAAAACAGAGGAGTCAATATCACCCAACTTCCCATAAGCCAGCAACATACAACTGACCTGTGCTTCCCTCCTGGCAGCCCTCACCCATGAACAGTCAACTGTGCCACACATTGGGCCACCTCTGACCACGCAAAAGACCACGGCCACCGCCTCCATCAGGAGCACCTCCAAGACCTCTGTCTCCACAGAAGTGCCTCTGGAAACAGCCTCTCCACAT
>VXBC01004925.1:2057822-2108328 GCA_013399945.1 Ploceus nigricollis | reverse complement strand
ATGAATCCCTCCCAGAGAAGTCTGCAGGAAGCCAGTTCTAAACTACCAGTAAACAAGTGCTACCTCTTCCCCACTCAACTGTTTCAGGAAGAAGGAAATTAGATAAATTGCTAGAGGTCAACCTTCAAAATAGTCAACAGCAAGCACTTATGAAAGAAGCAGGACAGGATGGAACATATTTAGGATAATGGACACCTTTATTAACTGAAAAAAAAACCAAACCTAAAACCAACCAGATTTAGTGGGAACTACGCTTCCCATCCTGGCCCATAACTGAGCACAAAACCTCCAAAACAGAGGAGTCAATATCACCCAACTTCCCATAAGCCAGCAACATACAACTGACCTGTGCTTCCCTCCTGACAGCCTTCACCCATGAACAGTCAACTGTGCCACACATTGGGCCACCTCTGACCACGCAAAAGACCACGGCCACCGCCTCCATCAGGAGCACCTCCAAGACCTCTGTCTCCACAGAAGTGCCTCTGGAAACAGCCTCTCCACATCCCAGCTCTCCGCCTGTCCCCAGCAGCCCGCTCAGCACCCGGCTGCCATCCACTGCCACCACTTCCACAGCAGCTCCCAGCACCAGCCCCACACCCACACCTACAACCCTGAGGCCCAAGGCCTCTTCCCCAACAACCAGTGCTGCAAAGGAGTCTCCTGTAACAGAGTCCTCTGCACCCACCACAGCCAAAACCAGCACACTGCCATCGCCTGCTTCTTTTCCCTCCTCAACTGTGTCCTCAACATGGCTCAGCTCCTCACAGCCAGGTAGGCTCCTGCCTGAACTCCATTTTTGATTCTTTCTGTCCTGCCACACAGGTTCCTTGCAGAGTTGTTTTAGTTTTTGCTCACCATTTCCCCTTCTTTCAGCTTTGGGATTGTGGTATGGCCCTACTTAGGTAGGACTCTGGGACACTGGTCTCTCCCATGGAGCCTGACTTGCCAGCCTCAGAGGGGACTGTCCTGAAGCTCTCCCTATTCCCTGAAGGGACACATGCATATCCATTCAGGGTCCTCTTCGAGGAACAGGTAGTGGGATGTTGCCTGTTGGAAGGTACTGTATCCATTTCCTCCCTTTTTAAGACAGAAACCAGACAGCTTGCAGACAGGACCCACAATGCTCCCTTTTCCGCAGGGAATACTCAGTGCAGCACAGCCCTGCTGTTTTTGTTCATATCCTAAATCTGAGGCATATGACCACCTCCATTTCCACCTTGTGCTGCCCTCATCCTCAAAAGCTCTGTGCTTTACTTCCAGCAGCCTTCACCCATGAACAGTCAACTGTGCCACACATTGTGCCACCTGTGACCACGAACAAGACCACAGCTGCCACCTCCATCAGCAGCACCTCCAAGACCTCTGTCTCCACTGGAGCCAGCCCACCAAGCAGCACAGAAGTGCCTCTGGAAACAGCCTCTCCACATCCCAGCTCTCCGCCTGTCCCCAGCAGCCCGCTCAGCACCCGGCTGCCATCCACTGCCACCACTTCCACAGCAGCTCCCAGCACCAGCCCCACACCCACACCTACAACCCTGAGGCCCAAGGCCTCTTCCCCAACAACCAGTGCTGCAAAGGAGTCTCCTGTAACAGAGTCCTCTGCACCCACCACAGCCAAAACCAGCACGCTGCCATTGCCTGCTTCTTCTCCTTCCTCAACTGTGTCCTCAACATGGCTCAGCTCCTCACAGCCAGGTAAGGTTCCCCCCTACCCATCCTGGTGCTTCCTGCTGCTCTCCCTTTTTCCACTCATCCTTTCCAGCCACACAGGTTCTTTGCAGAGTTCTTTCAGTTTTTGCTCTCCATCCCCTTTGTTTCTGCATTGGAACACAGGTATGGCATTACTTTGCTATGGCTCTGGGGCACTGCTTTCTGCCATGCAGCCTTGCCTGCCAGTCTCACAGGGGACTCTCCCTGAGCTCTGCCTATTCCTTGAAGGGACAGACACATGCATATTCACACAGGGTCCTCTTCTAGGAAGAGGTAGTTGGAATTTGCCTGTTGGAAGGCACTGTATCAATTTCCTCCCTTTTTCTGAAAGAATCCAGACAGCAGCTTGCAGACAGCACCCACAGTAAAAGCATTCCCTTTTTCCCAGGGAATACTCAGTGCAGGACAGCATTGCTGTTTTTGTTAACATTAACAATCTAAGGCCTCTGAATATTCACATTTCTTTTTTTTCTTGTCCTCATCCTCAACTGACCTCTGCTTTCTTCCTGGCAGCCTTCACCCACAGGATGTTGACCATGCCACATGCTGTGACACCTGGGACCACAGAGAAGACCACAGCTGCCATNACATGGCTCAGCTCCTCACAGCCCAGTAAGGTTCCCCCCTACCCATCCTTCTCCTGCTTGTTCTTTCCAGCTCTCCTTTTTTCAGTCACTCCACCCATCCTCCCTACCTCCATTGCTTCTTTCAAAAACCACATTCCAGTTCTGCATTTGTGTGGCTGCTTACCCCTTCATTACTTAGCAATTGACCAGCTTTCCCAGTGTAGTGCTGGGCTTGTGCACTGTCTCTGCTTGGGAGAGAGCTAATTATTGTTCCCAGCAGGTTTCCTGGTACTGTGTTTTAGATGTGAGTCCCAGACAGTGTTGATGGCACACAAGTGCTTTGGTGATTGCTCAGGAGTGCCAGCTCCACCCCCGGGCCTCCTCTCTTTATCCTTCTGCCAGCCAGGGAGTGGGCATGGGGTAGTCACAAGTCCATCAGGGACACAGCCAGCATAGCTGGCCCAAAGCCAGCGTCCAAGGAGACACTGCATACCACAGAATACCATGCTGAGCTGTACAGTGGGAGAGTAGGGCAGTTACTGCCAAGTAGCCATTGCTTGGAGACTGGTAGGATATTGGCGAGTGCTGCAATGTGCAACCTTTGCATCTCATAGGTGGATCCTCATTTGGTTTTTAATTTATTCACTTCTGAAAACTGTCTCTCTCTGGACATGCGTGGGTGTTCCTGCTTTGGCTTTTCTGATACTCTCCCCATGTCTGCATAAGGGGAGAGAAGAAGTGTCCAGGCAGGCATCCTCAATTTTACCTGTGCCTTCCTCCTGGCAGCTTTCACCCATGAACAGTCAACTGTGCCACACATCAGGCCACCTGTGATCACACACCAGACCACGGTCACCACCTCCATCAGCAGCACCTCCAAGACCTCTGTCTCCACAGAAGTGCCTCTGGAAACAGCCTCTCCACATCCCAGCTCTCCGCCTGCCCCCAGCAGCCCGCTCAGCACCCGGCTGCCATCCACTGCCACGTCTCCATCCTCTTCTGCTTCGGCCTCAACCGTCAGCACAATGTCTGTGCCTACATCCCTGACTACTTCCACATTTAAGTCTGCTGAGAGCACTACACATTCTTACTTCGAAAACGCCACATTGACTCCACATGGCAAAACATCTTCATTAGCTGTCCCTACCAGGATCTCTGCCCAGTCTAGGCCAGCGTTGATCCCAACTGTTTTGTCTACAACTATTACCTTTGCTCCCCATGTTATCACGATGGCTTCTACAGAGTCAGTTGAACAGAGTTCCCTGCAAACAACAACGCTGACCACTGCCCGAACGACATCAGCTCCTCCTCTCACCTCTGGACTTTCAACATCCCTGTCCTCTGTTGTGCCATCAACAGTGCCACATGGTAATGTATCTATGTATCTCCATATAATTTCCTTTATAATGGATTTGCTTTTAATGCCTTTTTTTAAAATGAGTGTATGAATTTTCTTTACATATCCTTTGGCTATTATCTTATTTGTACCCATTGGCTCCATCTTTTATTTTTGCCCTTTCTGCAGTTATTTTTCTAAAGCTATTGTCTGACGTCTTAGATTTCATACAGGTTCTCTGCTATTCAATATTTTAAACATTAAGAAGTGTGAGTTAAAGAGTCTGACAGGATGCACTTCAGGAGACCCGCAGAACCTTTATTCTGTCATCTTAAAAAGCAGTGTGAGAAACCTCTTATTGGAACAGGCTATCCCCTCATTATCCTGCAGCCTTCCTGTTAGCTCGCACATGCTTTGCACACTTGGGCAATAGATACAGCATCTTAGTCTCCTGCCCAGTTAGTAGTTGTCTTATTTTCCAATTAAAAAATCCCAAAGTCATACTACAGCATTAACTGAGCCTCCCCTGCAATAATGTTCAATAATCTATAACCTTTCTCTCAGCAGGGGACCTGACTGTGCCTAAAAGATCATTGTGCAGGATCAGGTGTGAGCGCTGTATGAATTGCCTTCATAGTTTTCAACATCTTTGTCTCCTTAATATAAACTTCAAACACTATCTTTGAACTCCTTGGAAAACTTGTGTTTTCAGTCAGCTTTCTGCTTCATAAAGTGCTTAGTGTGGTGCTTCAAGACAGGAGAAAATATAACACTGACACATGGAATTGTTACCTAACGTATCATTACACATTCTCCCTAGCAAGGCAAGTTGTGAACTTCTGGCTACCTATAAATATACCCTTAAAATGAGTAAATTAAGCAATTTTCAAATAAGTAAAGTCTGTGAAACAGAAATAATTCTACCAGAATGAGCCAACTGGTTGTTCTCTTTGACTCTTTGTGTTCTCAGCAAAGGATTTGTTTTTCCATGCTGGACTGAATGTGTACTATATTCTTAACAGGATTTTTTTGCTCATTTGTAATTCCAACAACTTCTGTTTCCTTAAAAAAGAACTTTATTCTTTTATTTTGCTGTCCTTCAGGGTAAGCCTCTCCTGAAACTTTAGTGCCCAGTTTAAAACCTTCTCTTGCTGTGTAATTCACTTACGACTTGTTAATTATCTCATGCAATTAACAATGGTTTTCCAGGAAACCAAATATGGAGGCTTTGGGCATCTAACAAAGGTCACTCAAGAAGACCAAGATGAATTACAGCAGATTTTTTTTTCTTTTTACATTTGACAGAGAATTGTAGAGAAGTTGAATATGAAGAAGAAATAACTTACAAAGGCTGTTCCACAAATGTCACTTTGAGCCGATGTGAAGGATCATGTCCCTCTTCAACAAAGTAAGGATAACTGAGGCTGTACAGTACTAAAGTTGTTTTCCTTATTTGGTCATCTGTAAGTAGGGAAATTTATGAACAACTGTGCCTTTATCATTCAGGGAGGAAAATGTGGTTAGAATCCACCCAGCAATGTACAATGTTGCCGTATAAACCAGTTAATAGCAACAATAAGGTCATTAATTACGCAGGGATTTACATCTAATCAAGGAAGGTCATCTCACTTCCTTAAGTTTTTGTTGTTTTGTTTTTAAAAAAAGCCAGACATCAATGCTCCAGGTTTGGAGGGCTATTTTGTTGTTTTGATGGTTGGGGTTTTGGTTTTATTTGTTTTTTAAAGATTGAAAAAGTGGTTCAGACTATAAATACCTATTTCAAATAGCTAAGACAGTAAAATAAGAGATTTCATCTAAGGTAACTAATGCCACTTCAGTTGTCTCATAACACGCTCCTAATAGTGTAGTTTAGGTATATTTTATAATTACAAGGGTACTATCTGAGCCTGTGCAGTTCTGCTGCCCATTAGGAGAATTTGACAGGAAATCAAGGCTTCAATACAAGTAAACAGTGCAGCAGTATTAGAGTTCAGTTATTGGGGAGAAAAAAAGTTACATTCCCAACAATCCAAGCCAATACAATGTTCAAGAATGGAAAAAACAATGAAGGGTTTTGCTTTTGCAGGAACTAATTTAAATTAATCCTTATGCTAAAAATCGTCCCCTTCAAAGCACATTCAAGTGTCCCCCATAATTCTGAAAACTGAGCAACTCACCTTGTATCCTGAGAGTTGACAAAAGGGCTGTGAAACCTGGAGGAGACTTTGAGTTAAGGTTCGTCTCAATTGCTAAGAAAGTTGTGGTTAAGATCCAGTTTTAACTGAAACCAAGAAAACTTTTCTCTGCTTCAAAAGAGGTTTTTCCAAAAAATATTTTTTCCTTAACCCTCTTTCTCCCATACCTGAGTTCTGTCCTGTTATCAATACAGTTTTCCACTGACAAAGAGAAAGGCAGAACCAAGGCCAGCAGGAAGCTGAACACGGTCAAGAATCAACAGCCTAAGAACTGTAGTACTGTAAGGACAGACTCAAATCCTTACCTGCCTATTCAAGCTCTCACTTCACCTACCTGTGCTGTGAATTCAGAAATTATGTGCAAGTCTTCTACCTTGTTAGCTGACCTCACACCCAGAACTGGCATCATACAGCCACCACTTCAGATTCCAGGACTACCTGTTCAGAGGGAGAAAGGGGTTTTCCTTCCTCTGTGAACTGCAAAAGGAACACACACAATTCAGCATCTGCGAAAGAGACCTTTTGTAAACTCTAAGTAGTCCAGTGCACAGCTTTAACAAATTTAATCCCTAGGTACTTTACAAATATTCAGAAGGCCAAAAAGATACCAGGGGAATCAAATTCTATTAGTTTTCCAGTGAGGTCTGAGGTCTAACAGATGATGAGATCATAGAATCACAGACTATCCTGAGCTGGAAAGGACCCACAAGGATCGTCGAGTCCATCCTGTTCTAAAATGGAAGGCAGCAGCTGAGTACACCAGAGTTTCTGCCTCAGGAGAACTTAAAATGGAGTAATTTCCCACATTATTTGTAGTCCTGCAGTTGACAGAACCATTCAGTTGAGGGCTGTGCTCTTTCCTCTAAACCTCTCACCATAGGAAAGAAAGAAGTTCATATACTTTGAAAGGCTGTGAGCCTAAAATGCTGTAAACAAATGCCAACTGATTATCCCTCCCTTCCACACAGGCTGGATGTTGAGAAGATGATGGTCACCACAGCATGTGGCTGCTGTAGGCCACTTGAACTTCTTAAGAAGCAATTCCAACTACCATGCCAAGACCCAGACAACCCTGGAAGAAGGCTCACCACAGAAATAATTGCATTTAGTGGCTGTGTGTGTAACTTTGACAGTTGCACACACTAGCCAGACCTCGTGGCTGCAGATACCATTTTTTGTAATTAAACCCTGATCACAAGTTAATCCTTCCACAGCTCATTGCTGGGTTCTCTTGTACTGATTACACAAGACAGCCTTGCTGTCAGGCTGCCTGAACAGCTGCCTGGACTACCAATGGAATTACCTGATTATTCCTAAATTATTCCTGATCAGAAACAGGGTGGGGTGCAGAGGAGGAAAGAAAGAACAGGCACAGAAATAAAGAACAGGCTCAGGAAGGAAGTCAAGAAACTGTTTGGCCTTGCTCAGGGTGATTTATTCCAGAGGCTAAAACCTGGCCCATGCACTGGGCAGTAACAGAAATTCCATGTTCAAATAAAGCAGAAGGAACTGAATTTGCTAACTTCTTTCTCCTTATTTGACCAATTATTTAAACTGAAAAATAGTCTTATTAGATTCACTGCAGTCAACTTGGCCCTGTGGAAGAGCCCACTATCTGAGTGGGAGAAGGGAAGTGACCTGTTCTCTGCCTTTGAAGGTGGACACAGCATGTGTGCTCATCATTCACAGATGACAGGGTTGGAAAGCAAGGCGCTACATGACCCAGAGGTAAATGGTGAGGTTTCCACAAACATCCTTAGTGTGGTGGGACATTTCTAGAAATGTAACACACACATGGAGCAGCTTTGGGATAAAGCAGGAAGCTGAAGGCATTTCTCTGCAAGAAATTAAAGCCCACAGGCATCTAACAGGATACAAGTGGTTCACTCACAAGCAATTTCTACTTGCTGCCACTCTAGACAATCTTTACTTTGTTTGCAAGTCATTTAAGAAAGAGTTGCATGACTGCAGAAAAGCTCAGAGTGCCCTTTTTTCCCTTTTAGCAAGTGTAGATTACTCTTCTTCTACAGTGCCATCAACACTGCTTGCAACACAGGTGTGTGCTGCTTAGCCTCAACCCTACCCCACTATTAGAGCAGTTTACTGCAGCAAGTACTGCTCACGTACTTACTGTTGTTAAACGCTCTAGGGAGAAAGATTTTACATCTGGGACTTTTTAAAAAACAGAGTATTTATAACTTGTAACCAAACAAGAACAAAATCAAACTCACTCACTGGGGGAGAGGAAATCTCTAGACCAGGTAAGACTCCAGTGAATGAACCCACCAATACTTCCCATAAAAGAATCACAGCAATTGTGTTCCACAACAACCATTCCATGAGAATATTTTTTACACCTTCATGCCCCCAGACAAAAAAAGGACAGTTTCATCACTGTTCTAATCATTTATTTAATCTTAATATGTTCTTCTGATGAATATAGTCTAATATATAGTCTTCTATATGAAAATTCTCCACTTAATTTGACAGAACTTTGTTTTATACAAATAAGACAATCACCATAAATGTTACATACTGGAGTGTAGGTCAAGAATGGACATATGCTACCTGTTTTGCTATTCAGTTATTTTCACATGTCAATGCCTGAAAATACTGCACTTAAAAACAATAACACTGTTTACTGCAGAAATTACTTTGTCTGCTTGACAGGATACATCACTGGTAAGTTAACCATCATTCACAAAAAAAAAAATAAAATCAAGTATTTGTCTTTAATTTGTTCACTTTTCTGCTCATGGCTTCATTGAGCTGACATTTAATACAAAGAGTGAACAGTCATAAGCTTAACACAGTCACCACTGAAAAGACACTTTCCCTTACCCCCCCTCCTTCCCACATTTTAATGCACATTTTAGCACAGCTTGAACCAAAGCAAAGTGAAATAAAGTAGTGCAGTGTCTCAAGGTGTCCTTTAATGAGGGCACAGAACATTTTTCAGGGGGACAGATATACAACAGGATTTGGAAAATACAAAAGAGAACCTCCTCCTCTGTCTTTGCTAAGACTCCCTTTAGTTCAGCACATCAGATTTTAACAGAGCAGCCAAGAGCATGGTTAACATAACAGGACTAATAATGAGACACAAAACATCGTGAAGCCAAAACAAAAGGTATTCCATCAGTATTTGCCAACTGCCCAACCTGACCGCAGGAACCACTCACCAAGATTTTCAATGACAATATTTATGATTAAAGAGTCTTAAGTAAGAAGAATTTGAAAGGCCTTAAAGGGGCCAATTGTTCAAGAGAACTTTTGCAGAAAGACCAGGCTTTTAGCCTAGTTTTCAGCCTTAATATCCATAGTTACCAGCCATTTCTGGAAAAACAAAACACATCCCCCAAAATCCACACATCACAGCCAAACCTTTGTTCCTCATTTTTCACTTTTACTCAAGTACGATCAGGAGCCTTCAGCCAAACCAAGTGAAAAATCTCCCAGTTCCATCATTTAAGCTCAAAGCACTGAAGACAAAAAGCAAGGCACGCTCAATCATGGAGAATCCTATCCCCTGCTGAGCATGGGCAGCATGAAAGCAGCCTCATTTAAATGTATTTTCAGTGTCACCACCATGACTCAACACCTTCATTTCCTGGGCACGTTTGTCTGTATGTGTTGTGACACAGCAGTCCCAGGCTTCCTTTCAACGACCATGAGGAAATCTTGACCTGAGGTCCCCTTCTCCTGTCAGCACGAGCTGATTTTGTTCACCATGACCTGTAGCTCTTGCTGACAACCAGCCCAGGGTTTCTAACTGGGCCACCTCACCTGCTTTGGTTTTGCAGCTTCTGTTGCACCTCAAGGCTTGAGGAGCATGAGCCAAAGTTTCTGTCCACTGACTTCTGCAGAGAGGCTGCAAAGAGTTTGATATGAAACAAGGTACAAAGACTTCGGCTGTAAAAACCTCTAGAAAAGCTGAACATTTTTGGGTCTTCTACTTTCAGTTTCAACAGAAGTTTTCTATACCATGCTGGACAATTTTACCACTGACAGGAAGGAAACTGCTTAGGCATCAGTTATTCAACCTCTTGAGTCTGAACATTAATGTACACTGGGGAAAAGATATTGATTAAAATTACATTTTCACCTAAGAGTGTATGCTTTACAGCCCTTCAAGGGCCCATTTCTTCCCACTTTTTTTATACAATACTAGTTTCTGCAGTTAATTGTATCACATCGTTAGGACTATTACTTGTCAAGTCTGATGGCAAACAGAAAAAACATAGAACAGAATATTTAACTTCACTGAGAAACAACGAACAAGTACATACTCATTCACCCCCTACCAGAGAAGCTCACCTCATTAATGGAGATAAGCAGGAGGATTAAGAATAGCTTTTGTGTTCAATCCGAAGATCAGAAAACATTAGGATGTAAAATATTACAAGATTAATACTTTTAAGACTCTGGTCCTGTGGCATTTTTCAAATACAAAGATTGGCGACACAACATAAATGGCCACTTTAATCAAACACATCTTCAAAACTGCCCTTCCATCCAGTAGACAACTTGTGGCAATGTTCAACTTTACAAAGTTTTGACTCTACATTAGCATGGGAATTAACCTTCCTGAGCAGCAGTACATTGGTTTCTTTCAGCTCAGAGCAGAGGAAGTATCTCTTAAAGGTACTGAAGCAAAAGGTTTTTGAGCTATTTTCAGCTGAAATCCTTGATTGCCACATCTAAAACCATTTCCCTTCAACAAGTTTAACCTCTGCAAAAAAAGGAGCAAAAGACAGCCCTCCCACCCTTTATGTAACACACTAAAAGCCATTTTTAATGGAAAAAGTCTGTACTGTACATTTTATAGTCTTAATTTCAAACAAGGGTCAAGTCCTATTAAGGCAGGGAGCTGGTATTGGTTAACATTGCAGTACTCAGACAGTGATGTACAAGACATTTATTTGCAGTATGATGACAGTGATATAAGTGGAAAAACCAAAACTGACATGGTTAATATTAAAACTGTTCTGACAGCAATTCACATAATCTCTGAGATACAGCTTCTTTACTTGTTCGTAGTGTGAGCCTATACATCTGGAAAAGAACATAAAATAATACTATTTAAACAGTTTGGCATTAAAGGAATGCACATTCAACAGTGAAAACTAAGTTACCTCTTACTTGCTTTGTAAGCTTTGTTAAGAAAAAGATCTCAAAACACTCAGAGGCAGCAAGCCACTGAGCAACACAGCTTTTTCAAACCACTGGCTGAACCAACCCTATCTTCAAACCCTTGTTGAGAATTACTGTTACTCAAGCATTTTTGAGCTTTAACAGAAAGGTGTTGTCCAGAATATCTGTTAAAGAGGAGAAAATGCTGTGGGAAAGTCTAAAGACCCTGTACAACCACTTCTTCAGGGAACAGAAGACACAACCACCCAAACCCTATTTTTAATCCTCTGTTAATTTTGGTAACACCTCTGTCAAAAAAGCTTTAAAAAAAATACTCTTAACATTATTACTCGCTTGCTTATGCTTTCTCCTTTAGGCAATTACTCTTTTATTCATTTAAAATAGCAAAAGGAAGCATGCTTAATCTGGTCTGAAGTGCACAAGACAGTCTGGAATATTACAACAATCTCTTCCAAAAGGAAAAGAGAATTGCTCTGAAGAAGCAGCTTACCCAGCTGGGCCATGACCAGCTGCTACAATTTAACTTCTTGTTGGTGTCTGCAGTCATAAGCAGCTATTGCAAGAGTTATTTTTAAATATCTTAAAGGAGTTTCAGATACACAGAAATACTGAGTTCAAATGAGAACTTGTATCTAAGCTGGAGATAGTTACACAGATACCTGTGCCTGGAGGTTGGGTTCAAGGCGCAGCAAGCATCCAATCTGAGTGGTTTTTGTGTGTATGATACCAGCACCAACAAAGTTAGCAGGATTGGGATCTACCTCCTCAAGTAGGGCTGATCCAAATCCAATTATCTGTGAAAGAAACCAAGAAGATTTAGATGTGGGGAGAGGACGACAAATACCAAGTATACCCAAACAGTCACCATCAAATAGCAAAACAAGGAGGAAACTAATTTTGAAGTCTTCAAGACTATTTCATTACTACAAATTTTTGAAGGCTGACCCAGATAAATGAGCTATTCTGTAAATAAGGCTCTTTTCAAAAGCAACTGAGAAGCAAGTTAAGATTTAACATCAGTCTCCCCTGGTTTTGATACAGCCATTCCTGTACACAATCACTGTTCCTGTTACACATTCCTATTACACAGTCACTTCTGTTTCGCCTAAGGCAGCCAAAAAGTCACTTCCTTTTCTAACCAGTACCTCAAGTATAAATTAAGGCTTGAACTATCTTCCAATTCAGTTTTAAGCAGTGAATTTGTCCTTTCTTAAACAGCTTCAACTCTCCAGCTGCTACTGAAGACTGCATCTAATTCAAACCACAGCTAGAAGCTGTCCATTCAACTCAGCACTGGCACGATCTATCACATAGCATGGACCTACACTTTCACTGGATGATCCAATTGCCATATAAACAAAAACGCATAAAGTTTGCTTATATCACGTGCTAATCTGGGCTGGGATAGAGTTAATTTTCTTCTTAACAGCTGGTATGGGTCTGTGTTTTAGATTTCTGCTCAAAAGAGTTGATAACATAGGGATGTTTTAGTTATCACTGAGCAGGGGTTACACAGAGCCAAGGTCTTTTCTGCTCCTCACCCCATGAGTGAGGAAGCTGGGGATGCACAAGGAGCTGGGACAGGACACAGCCAGGACAACTGAACAATGGGATATCCTATACTGCAAGATGTCCTAGCTCAGCATGCAAGGCTGTGAAAAGAAAGAAGGATGTTCACAGTGATGTTGTTCTGCCTGTTAAACCTGATGGAGTCCTGCTGCCCTGGGGATGGCCAAACGCCTCCCTGCCAATGGGAAACAATGAATTAATTCTTTGCTTTGCTTTTGTGCATGGCTTTTCCTTTACCTACTGAACTCTCTTTACCTCAACCCATGTTTTCTCACTTTTACCCTTATTCTCTGTCCCACCCCACTGGGGGAGAGTCAGCAAAGGGCTGTGTGGTGCTTAGGTGCCAGCTGGGGTTAAAACATGACCTGCCACTGCACACTATGAATAAAAAATATCACACCACCACCCACCTTTGCTTTCGTGATCTCTGCATCCATTGGGTGCTTTGCTTTAAAGATATTCTGTACTTCCTGTTTTGGACTGCAAGACAAGGCAAGACAAATACATTGTGAACAGCATTTCCAATAGCAATTAATTCTACTGAGAGAGCTCATGGCTTACAGGATCGAGTATGGGATGAGGCACTGCACCAGCTACATTCACAATATACCTTTCTCTTCCCTTGCCCACCACAAGAGGCCCAAGTACAAAGTCTTACTTGCTCAGCTGCTTCCAACGCTGAAAGAAGTCTTGAGAAGACATCTCTGTTGGCTGGAAAAATTTATTCAGAGTGATGGGTAATTTTACTGAAAGATTTTGAAATGTTCCACCGTACCTGCAGATGGAATAGAAAAACCACAGTGCATGTGGCAGCCTCAGCAGTGTCTCAGCAGAAATCAACCAAGCAACTGAGGAACTGTTTATGATCAAAATCCATCAAATGCACATGACATTTCTAATATACAGTTTCAATCCACTGTTAAATTTATTTTCTCTCCTTAGATGGCAATAGGTGAATTGGCAGAACTGCTTATAAGGTTCTCTCAGTTTTAGCATAGGTTTATCCTGCTAGATAGCACCCTAAGGGGCAAAAATATATCCTTGTGAAAACATACCAATAAAAACCAGTTTAGACTAGAAAAGCAGCATGTAGCCCAGAACTCAGGATTTTATAAAGCTGACCTGATGTTGAGTGGACAGAACAAGATTCTATTTCTGGTTGCATACACTTCCAGGCCAAGTTATTTGCAGAAATGTTCTTGGTTTCCAGAAGGGAGAAGTTACTGCGTATATTCCTGTCATGATTTCTTAAGCAAACAGGAAGACTGCTGTTTTATATAGATAGCAGAGACAGAAGTCATGGAGACATTTTATCAGTAGCTGCTTCTTGACTGTTTGGTTTGGCTGGGGTTTTAAACCACATTGTTCCAAGTGGATTCTCCCTAGCACCTTAAAGCTTAATTAGATCAAATTTTCAAGTTGTCTACCCAAGAGAGCTTTTTGTGTCCATATTTTGCATTTCAGTCACAGGGCCATGCCAAATTTAACATTTTTCATCTAATTAATTCACTAACATTTGAATCCTTTGTTTTACCTGAACTGAATGTTCAGGATTGGAGCTTCCATGAAGTCTGACACACATTCGATGTTCACAACCTGCTGAACCTGTGCACCTCCATCCACTGTGGGGTCAACAGGTTTTGTCTGAAGATTCAGGCATAGAAAAGTAGTTAAGGAAACAGATCAATGAACTGATAACTTAAAAAATGCAAATCTTCCAAGAAACTCTATGAGAAATTAACATCATGTTTCCACTCATTCTCTGTGTGCTACTGAACATTTAAAGCTCAGTTTTTTGTACAAGAAAAGAGTTTGTGGGGTTTTTTTCCTTTTTGCTTGTTGGGGTTTTTTCATATTGACACATATACAAGCAATAATTCTGAAAATTCTCAGTTATTAGGATATTCTTAAAAAAAATGCCCTTAAAAAGGTGTGAAGGCACAGAGATTTCACAATAAAAGCCACAGGACTATTTTGAACATGACAGAGACATGTTGAGTCAAACAAGCCTGATTACTTAATCTCCCAGAAATTCTAAATTTGCAATACCAAGATTAGGGACCAGCCATTAATTAAGAGCTTATTTTAAAGTACCATCATCTTGGCATACATGTATTCCATCTCCATGTCAAGTTTTAGGTTATCTGCTAATGCAGTACTCGAAGGACACATTTCTACCTCTGCTACTTCATGTCAGTGGTGAAAGCTACAATTCCAGTACATACTTATTCAGCTTAATTTCTTGTTATTTCAGAAGTGAAATCTGTGTTTACAACCAGGGCTTTAAGGAAAGAAGCTTTCATCCCTGCTCTAGACTTGTTCTTTCTATGAGAACTTCAGAGAGCTATCGGCAAGTTTCTAATTTCTTTCATGTTCAAGGACACCATGCCTTGATCCAACAGATTTATTATATTGTGCAGCAATAAACCACAAAAATCTAATAAGAACAGACAACTGCTACTACATTTAAGGATATTTGACTGAAGGTCATCTGAGCAGATTACTGTTGGAGTAAAATTCAAGAACTGTGTTGATGTCTTATTACCATAGAATATGAACATACGTCCTGGAAAGAGAAGAACGAGACATCAGAATTTTTAGGTCATGTAATCGCATTGAACGACTCGTGCTTCAATTCCCTAATACATTGTCTTTCTACCTTTCTTTAAAACCACTTTTAAGAACAAAATACAGTTTACATGGTTTATCTCACCAAGACATTCACAGTTCAAAATGCAGCAATTTAACCAAGCCATTAGATCTCTCCTATAGTAGCTGTCACACAGGCAGTTAAATCATCAGTGAAGTCTCAATTGCTGGAGAATTTTGTTAAGATGCTACCACGCCACCAAGAGTTTTACAAAAATCGAGAAGCAAGAAATTCTATTGCTAGCCCTGTGTTCAAATTCCATCTCTTTGCTAGATGGTTCCAGTATCTTGTGCATTCAATCTGATCTGAAATGTATTGTGTTTCATATCATTACAATAAGCTATACTGCAAGATATAAATTTTGACAAGAATGGTCCTTTATAAACCTGGCTGCACCAGCCATACAACCAGACAGCTTGAGCTGGAGTGCTGGAGCTTAACACTCCTGTTTCATATCAGCTACCAAAACAATCAAAAAATTTAAGGAAGCAAGAGCCCACACAAAAGCCAGGGATGCACCACAGTGGCAGTTGTAAAACAGCTTAGGCCTATAATGCTATTTCCCTCTTCAAGAGCTGAAAAGCGAGTCCTATCTGGAATATCATGCTGGCATTGTGATTGATAATGCAGACAGCCAAACACGGCACTACAGATCTTACCCAGGTTCTGTCGAAATTCAGATTTCAAGCCAATTTGTAGCAACTGATTTTCAAATAAGACTCCATTATTTTTACACACAAACCTAGGGGAAGAGATGGAAAACATGTTTTAAATTGAGCCACATGAAACAATATTTAGAACCACAAAATTCAGGGTTTACACAGAGGATGAAGATTGCGGTTAACCTAGAATGCATCAATCTGTGAGAGAGGCCTTTGCAGAAAACTGCAGAGTTAGAAAAGACAATTTTGCATCCAGAACCACCACTTGTAGAACACTAAAAGAACTGACATTTTTATTTGATAGGCTGTCTGAGAAACTATGAAGGAAACCACAATATGCTATATGCACACACACTGTCTAATAAAGGACTAGGCAACAGATAAGGATTTTTCTTTTTAGTCTTGAGAACTTCTGAAACTCATTAGGTTGGTGCAGAATTGAAAAGTTTGAAGCTCTGACTGTTTAAACCTGAAAGAAAAAAACCCTCCTTGTTTTATCATTTCTGTATCACCTAAGCCAACTGAGAGATGTACTTTTTCCATTTTGAGAGAGGAAGGCCATTCTCCAGTGATCTCAGTCCTTTCTATCACCCTTCACTTAAAAGTAGAAGAGATGGTCAGCAAACATCTGCCTTTTGCATCCAAGGCACTTAAAACACACTCCCAAATATCAGTACTTTTGACAAGTACTCTGTTTTTTATTTAGTTCCAAATAGTTGCAATGCCTCATTTTAGAGCAGTGTGTGATAGCACTGACTTGTAAAGAAGACTCTAACCTGTGTATTCACGAGCCTGTCACAAAATCCACAGAGGTGCTCTAGTCATACGTCTGACAGTACACGTTTCTCTAGTTTTGCTGATATTAAGTTAATGAACAATATAGTTTTGCTTTATAACTATATTCTGGAAATTGCCCAGCCTTGCAAGGTTTTAGTATTGCTTACTTGTGAAAAAGCTCATCAGCATCATGCACAGTATCAGCTGGTTCCTCAGAAACTACCTCAGATGAAGCCAGGTCAGGGCTAGTTCAGGCAGCACAAAGGAAGAAAGGCAGTAGCGACAGAGACAGCAGGAGTTAGTAAAGACAGCTTAGAGCTTCGTTACTTCTTTTACCTCCTTCCTCAAAAACGGCACTGCTGAGCTTAATGCACGAGAAATTGATTAGCTGCCCTACCTCAGTAGCCTAGAAAGGTTTTAGGCATTAGGCAATGTTTTCCCCCACTTTTCTCCCCCATCCCATCCCAACTGTTAGAAAACAGCAATCCTTCATGAAGATAGCTGAAGGTGTTCAGTAAATGTAAACCTCTTACAGAAGCAAGTCCTTTTAGGTGTTTAACTGTGATAGCAAAAGTGTTTAAGTTCAAAATCAAAAAGGTAGCTGCATATTAACTACTACAAAGGTGTGCTTAAAAGCAGAGGCCTCATCAACCTTAGACACCCTTCTAATTACAGGTGCACAGTTCCTAAAAACACACAAGTATTAGGCATAGGCAAGAGTACACAGGCACACAGAGAATGACTTACCCAAGCAACAGATTAGAAACAAAAGTGACAACAGCACTAAGAAAAGGCAGGAAACTGTGAAAAGCAACTTCTCAGTATCATTAGAGAAGCATTCAATAATCTACAGACAGACCAAGGAGTTGGGCTTTGCTATACTTTCTTCTGCAGAGAGAGAAAACTCTTTTTTATGTAACATTTGCTTATGAAGCTACTAGCATTGGTTCCCTTTTTTACCCTCTTAAAAAAAAAAAAAGCATGAACAAGCTTGTGTAGCTTCCTAAAGCCCTGGTTTTGTGTTGTATGATCTAGTATCACTTCTGACCTTCCAGTAGAAACACAGGATCAAGTATTAATCACTGCCAACCTGCAACAATTCATTGCCTGATATAAAATTTTCATGAAAAGTGCCAATGATCCAGGCAGATCAGTTTCCCTAATTATGTCTTTTATATTAACATGCATTGAAAATTTGTTGTGCCAACATTCAAAATTTGGTCCTTGACATCAGCAATAGGTTCTTGTCCAGTAAGACAACTGATTTTAAAGACATTCTGTGACTTTACGCCATTCATTCCCAAAAATTTAGCCAAATAACATTTGAGAGTAGCCACAGGGACTTTTAATACTAATGGGGTTAATAACACATTGTACCTACACTACACTTGCTATTGTAATTATAGTATCAAATCCCCTTTAAAAAAAAAAGAAAACCACTTGTTCTTTATCCCCCTTTTCACAGCCCTTTGTCAGACAGTAGCAGAACAATTCAAGTGTAGCATTAAAATCTGGGAAGCAGTATCTCTGGATACAATCCATCTCACTGTTTCAGTAGCAGCTTGCCGTAAGTGGAGAGACAAGAATACTTTATGAAAAGAAAATAAGAATAAATGTATTCATATCAGGATGGATAACCCCCACTTCAAGATGTATGGAGAAGCACAAGCAGCTTAATTTAACAAAGAAGCAAAATCAGCATGAAAACCAGACACTACAGTGTGGCAAATATCCTCAGGTTGAGTACTACAGACTCAGGTTTTCCATTAGAAGAGATATTCAATAAAGACAGCGCATCCAGCAGAGTGTTCAAGAACACCTCTCTTGCTGCAGAACTACCACCCAGGAATGCACTCAATATGCTGGAACAAAACCAGAAGTTATGTGTGTTTTTCCTTCAATCCTGTTTCAACAGACAAATTCTCCTTCAAATTCCTTTCAGGGTGACTTAATTACCTCGCAAAGTTGTCATCAGAACCAGGAGCAAGAGGTGCAACTGCAGAAGCTGAATCTGAAAATACATCCACGAGCAGGCTACCACTAGAGGAAGGTGGGGGAGCTGAATTGGTCACAGGGGCAGCACCCAGACCCAGCAGATCCGCCGATGGAGAAGGAGTAGACTAAGGAAGACAAGACACTTCGGTGTTACACTGCAACAAAACTACAACAAAGCTGTCTCGTTTGCATAGACAACTAAGCTATGGCAAAGTGCCTCTCCCCACCCCAAATCAAGGTTTGAATGGATGTAAAAGGGTTCACACACGCAGCAGCTACCAAGGTGAATTTCAACTTAATGTCATTTACAGGTGTGGTTTTCTTTTTTTCCTTTGAAGAGAGTTATGTCCATCTAACCATTAAATAAAAGCAAAACCAAAGTTCATCTGTCTAAAATCTGGTTCTGCAGAAGAAAGATGACAAAGGTGACAGGTTTTCCCCCCTCTCTTTTCCCGTTAGTTTCAAGGGAAAGTAGGTACTGTAGGGAATAAAACCCCCATGTTGCTTGTCTTTCATGAAGAATCCATCAAGAAAGCAAGTGGCTTTTACACAAAGCTAAATCACAGGTCATCACAGCATCTTTAAAATTGACTATCAGTTTAATCCTGGGTTTCTGAAGCCTAGTAAATCTTAGAAAGAATGTAAACCCAACCAGCAAAAAAAGCAAAGCCTGTAGCCAGTTCAAGCTGCAAACACTAGAGGAAGAGACAAGATGTTTAAACTGTTTTTTCCTCAAATAGAACAAATCAAGCAGCCAGGACACAGAATCATGCAACAGAGGCTGCATATATCTGCCCAAGTCACATGCAAGAACAAAGCACAGATTGTTAATCAAAATGGCCATGTATTAGACATTAGCAGCTTCCACTATGCCAGATAATCTGAGGATGAGTCATGAGATGCGTTTGGATGAATCTGAAAGCTTGTTTTTGTAAGCCAACTCCAAGTTATCATATACTCCATACAGTATAACGGAAAAATTCCCTGGCAAAAGACTTTAAGAAGCCAATCATTAGAACCAACTGAAAACAAACAAAGGTTGGACCTCAAATTTCTAACATTTTTGGAATCTAAACCAGATAAAGCCACTGGTGAAGGTAACACTGTGCAGTTTGTTACATGGCTGCAACCCATAAAGTGAAACTCATAAAGCACAATAGAATATTAACTGCCAGACACCTCAATTTGGCATTCAAAGAAAATTTTGCAACTTTTCTGCTGGAAAGAGATTTCTGTCCAGTCAAAACTGTTGCACTTGGAGTAGCTACTCTTATACACTGCAGTGACTAAGTAGTAAATTATTATGCTTTAATAAACTGGGCAGGGAGCATGCTACAGTATTTCCTTCTCTAGGTAATCTTCTACAGCATCTTAAATCTAATTACAAGTTATTCTAGGCATTAAAACCAGAAAGAAGTATTACATTATGGGAAAAATTGATCCTACCAGCTTTAACTGACAATAAAATTAGAAGTTTCAGCTCAGAAGAAAACAAACCTGTGGACTTGTCTAGCATAACTGAACTCAAATAGTATTGACAAATAAAAAGTAACAACTTTATATTGATTTAAGGACATCCCGGTGAAGTTAAGTGTTGTCCTGTTGTCCATTTCTATTAAAAACAATAGCCCATACCAAGATGCAAAATAACATGTTAGACAAAGCAGAAAAAACAGCTGATACTCTGAAATTCAAGTTAACTCCTTTTAAATATGTTAATTTTATAATCTCACCCTCAGTGCAATTTCATCAACAAGGAAATTCACATTTCTAAAGTAACAGCAACATTTTTCAAAGAACAATGTAAAAGGGACTTTTTTAGGCTGCAGACAGTTTGTCCCACTTACGTAAGATTTCCAAAGGAAAGTTGCATCCAACCATTCAGCAAGAGGAAAGCAGCTGTACGTCCCCTGCTTTATAGTAAACACCCACGGCCTTAAGTTTCAGATGGGAGGTTTTAAATCCCCAAAAGGCCACTTTAGGAAACCAGTCTTTTCTCACTTGCACACCATCTAAATTAGTGAAATAACAGCTTTTAAACTCACAACAGCACTGGCATTGACAGAGGCAGGTTCAGCACTTCCATTCATATCAGAGCTCCTCTCCTTTTTGATCTCTTCCAGGTCAGTAACTGTGCCTGGGCCTTTCTTCTTCTTCAGTTTAGCCAAAATGGAAGATTCCCTCTCTGGAAAGGGAGGCATTTCTTCCAACACTGTAGCCTTACCATAGAAAAAAAAAGTATTAGTTAAACTTTAGAGAAAAAGCCAAACCAGCTTCTGAGTCTTTGAGGAGACACACCCTTATAGACTGCATAAAGGAAAAGCAGAAGTAGTTACCCGCACTGAAAATTATTATGCAGTTTACTGTAGTGAGGGATTGATTGCTTTTTTGAAAGAAAAAATGCTTTAAAACTTTCTGAAGTCCTTCCTAAGCACGTGGTTAAGAAAACGGGAGCGTATCACTTCTCTGAAACAGTGATATTAAATTTAAAAAAAGAAAATTTAAATAATTAGATCATAGGAGACCGAAGGGTCCTTAAGTCAGGCAGACCTAGACTTAAACCACAGAGAATACTCAAGTTTCTACCCAGACCTAAGCATTTATTAGATGTCAAAACCAAATCTACAATGCTCTGCTAAGATCTGAGAGCACCAGGTTAAATCACTGAACTTCAAGAGACAAAAAATTACACTTCTCCTGCCCACCATCAAGTAAGTCCTCAAAAGAAAGTCCCAGCCTTTCGATATCTAAATCCTCTAGGACTCTGTATTGTGCCAGCTTTCCCTGGCTTCTCTGCTCCAGATTAACATGTCTTAATGGTCATATGTCCCACTACAGCAATAACAACCTGGAATTTAGCTCTAAATTAAAGATGACTACAGCAGAATTAAGAAGACTTAAAGAACCAGCACCCACATTGTAATCCTGAGATTTCTGAGCAGTCAGGTAAGGTTTAGTCGAGTTTAACTTGCTTACAGCAGAGTACTGCATAATAAAGAAAATAAACCTTTATACCTACCAATATATCAGTACTAGCAATAGTACTGAGCCTCAAATACTCAACAGCTCTCTGCTGCAGCTCAACATCAGCATTCTTTAGCTGACTGTCACTGCGCAGCACATCTTGAATTGTAGTTTTGATTTCTGGAAACAGGTTCACAAACTTGATGTAGGTAGACAGAAGCAGAGCTCGGGTAGGAACACTACACAGATGAAACTTGGAATGTAGCAAGTTGAACTGGATGAGGGGACTTAAGGAAAAAAAAGGATTTGTTTAGTATTTGCAGATATGATAATCCTTATTATTGCATTATTAGCCAGAGGTGAATGATTTGCTAACTAGCCTTTAGGTAATGCTAGGAATGAAATTATTTACAGAAAGCATTACTACTCCAATTCAGTATTTTAGAAGGTGTTTTACCTTGATCTTGGATCACCTGCTATCAGATTTCCAAATTCTCCCAAGATGTAGCCACCTACTTTTACAAGATTCTCGTGGCATGCTGGAGCTTGAAGGGCCTGTAACACATTAATAATCATTGATATGAATGTACAAAAAGAACCATCTTTTCTGTCACTTCCATTCCCAGTTTTCTCATCTACTTTCCTGCAAGAGCAGACTACGGATCTAGGCACACAGAGTACTTATGAGAAAAACATCATGGATGGTATGATTTCCGAGAAGACTCTAATGTGAGTATTAGTTGATTAAAAGCATTCTTAGGCCCATCTAGCAGTACAGTGGACTTTTGATGACAGATAAAGCTCCTTAAGTTTCCTGTTGCATCACATGCTGCTTCCTTAATTCTTAGCTCATTTTGAAAGGGAATTGAAAACAGTTACTCTCACCTCAAAAACAGTCTTTGCTGCATATCCTTGCACATCATCCCTGTTGATGACAATCTGAATAACTCGGTACCACACTTCTTCACTGACATAGTCACCAGCAATGCGAATCAGATTCAGGATTGTATCCACATACCAGGTGTAATCCACTGCATACTTCTCAGCTAGAATTGCAACCTTCAGAACCTGGACACACAAAAGAGAACACAGAAGGTTGAGTAGCTTTTACTATGAGCTGTATACACCTGGTGATGCCCCACACTGGCCCAGAAGCCTCCGTTTCAGATGCATGAGCTTGTTCACTTGTTCCCACAGCCAAGGTGAAAGGTGAACATTGAAATGCTGTGCCAGAATACAGCAGTTGCCAGGCACATATTGCTTTCCCCATAATGCATTCAAATATGTTGTATCTTTGTGACTTTCCAATTGTGTACCTAAGTGATCAAGAGCAATTTATAGAACATTTTTTGTTTGCTATAAAAACACCATCTAAACTACCACTGAGACAGGATCAAATAGGAAATTGGAAACCTCTCAAAAAAAAAGGCAAAAGCAAACTCAAGATAGCAGAGGCAAATAGCCACCAAAGCACAGCTGACTTTTTCAGGCCATACTCAGATTCCTGCATCCTGAAGCAAACAATCAGCTTCTGGGGAGACCCCACACAATTTATTATCAGTTGCATTTACTACTCTTAAAAGAACAGGTCAGTATAAGGGAACAGAATGAAATTCTCACTATCTGCCAAGTCAGAGGACATTGCCAACAGCAACCAGACAGCACAAGAGGTAAATCAACAAACAAGTGTATTCCACATTCACTTCTCCAACCAAGGGACTTTAGCACCTAACTAAGCTAAATAACTACTTTAAGTACAAGTTTTGTTTACCATCCTAAAAAAGTTGAAGTTGAGTATTTCAACTTTTATCCTACTGGTAGGAAGGGGATAGATATCAGGCCTCTTAGCTGGTAAGAATGTATTGGTTTTGGGAACCTTTAGACTGAAAATTTTCAGAGCATACAAAGTTCTACCTACAAATAAGCATTTACCACTAATTTTTGAAGCTACTGGACAATTGACTAGAGCAGAACCTAACCCTCAGATGTAGAGAATGTGTTGGTGGCTCACATACAAAATTCACTTCGCTTTCTATATGCACTGTCCCAAGACCAAAATCAGCTTTTAAAATTCTTAAGTTTCCAAGGTTCCCCCCTGCCCCTGGATTAGTTTAACCTAAATTCTTTCCGACTAAACTACAAAGTTAGGAGTTTGTTTGTTTGTTTTAGTAGTTTTCTCTGGGTTTTTTTTAAGCCACTATGAAAAGCAATCTCTATCACAGACTATGCAGCATCCTAATCAATAAATGATACTTATGGTACCAAATCCAGCTATGAAACAAATATTTAAGAAAAACACCAATAGCTTACAATTTCTTCTCTAATGGAATAATCAGCAGTCTCCAGGTAATTGAGCATTTCAGCCACAATCTGCTGGGCATTGCTTCGGTCACACATTGCATACAGAAGATCTACAGCTCTTTGTCGTACACTTACATCTCTTTCAGTCTGCAAAAAGACACAGAGTCAAAGGTCAAGATGATTTCATCTTTGTTTGGGAAGTACATGCAACCTAAGAGATGAAACTTAGTATAATACACAGTCAAATTTAAAACAAATGAATTTGCATAATTTTTCAGGTGCAGAATGAATTCAGATATACCCTTTATATAAGCTGTGAGTTTCTTATAGTATTTCTGACTTTCAGTCAGCAAAGAAAAGCTCAGTGGAGAATCAGTCAGCTTCCTGCTTTTAAATACTATCACAAAAATTCAAATCAACAGGTTTTGTTTCTGTAGCATACTTATTCAAATCTGTGCAGGTGCTGAAAGAATAGAGGAGCTTGTACAGAACACTTCAGTATTATGCAGAGTAGGGTGGGTAAATTTGTGGTCCACTATGCACTGAGTAACTGGTACCAGTGGCCATAAATGCACCTATAACTGGCTGAAAGTGTTAAATTGTTACCAGGCCAATGAGCATTTAGCTACCTGCAGGTTTAGTGTCAGGCATGCCTTGTAACAACTGAAGTCCAGCTAGAACAAATACATACTTTGAACTTAGACAAATGTATAAATATGCTACAGCACAAACTTGGAAGAAAACAAAGCATTTAGACATCCAAGTATGCAAGTAAATTTACATACAGTCTCACTCTTTTCACTTCTGCTTTGTCACATAAACATGGCCTGGGATTGTGTCTTTCTGGTTTCTGGCCTTTACAATTCTGCAGTGCAAGCTGATCTGCTCTACCACTCCCCATAAGTTACTACAGCAAAGGAACAGTGTCCAATACCAGCAAGACAGTAATAAAACTGTCTTCTCAGCATTCTCAATTTTGAAATTCCACATTTTTAGACAATTACTCATCTTCAGCCTACAGTTCAGCAGATACCAGTGTTACAGGGGACACAGCTCCAGGTATCAGATTTACCAGCAAGGTGCAAAAACCAACAAAAGCTGATCTCTGTAACTGCCAGCATGGCAAGATTTTGCTGGATTGAGGTAAAAAACTGAGGTAGACTTCAAAGAATAACTCATTTGATCCCTAAGTATTATTAACTTAATTGGGGACAGGTACGTTGGGGAAGTGGGGGAGAGGGCATTGAGGCAGGGGAGAAGACAACACTCAAAAACAGACCACACACTTCAATATTTACCTTCAATGCATTGATAACTGTTTCTATGTGTGTTTTCACAGCCTCATGTGAGAATTCAGAGCTGGCAAGCGTGCACATGCTTTCCAGTGCTAGGTAACGCAAATTAGTTTCTCGGTGCTGCAAGAACTGACCTAGCTGGTTACAGGCACGGACTAGTAGGTTTGGCTCACTGCACAGAACAGGAGAGAAAGTGAAAGGGTTAAAAGCAACAGGTTTGAGAACACTCAATTCAGAATACTATTTCTGCAGTGAAGATTTCTTAAAATGCTTCAAAGTGTCGGCTAGAATGCTTTGCTAGTGAAATGCAAATTCAGATACTGTGAGCAAATAATCTCTGTTGGATTAGAGCAGTGAGGTCAATACAAAACATCAAAGAAGCAGCAAAACCCAAAGCTACACAGTTCATTAACACTGTTCAGTTACATTGCTGTGGTTGTGTTCCAATCTAGCAAGCAACTTTGTGTTCTTTTCCCCTTCACTCCCTCCCCCATAAAAATCTGATAAACTGTTCAAGACATAACCCCATCTTTTCACTTTAAAAGCCCCTCTGATAACAGAAGTGTCATCCCAGCTCACCTGTCATGATGTATAATTAAGCTTATTGCCTCAAACAGGACAGCATTCTTCGCATTTGAGTGTTGCACTTTCTTTGACTTTGGTGGCTCCTGTGCTTTGTTGAGGATGGTTTCCAGGCATTCTGTCAGACGGCCACGTACCGCAGGGTCTTCTGGAGAACAATCAGCCGTTGGACAACTTCATTTTGCTCCAAACCCTAATCCCTACCTTAGGTTTTCCTAAATTAACTAAAATATTCTGAGACATTAAAAACATTTACACTCCCCAACATACATGTGGGAAAATAATTCCAAGCCACAGTTCTATTTGGGTGAGAACAAAAGCCACACACAATCTGTACTACAACATACTTGGAGGCTTTAATATAGTTGATAGTATTAATGAATGTTTAAAATGGCAGCTGCCAATGATTTGTAAGATGCACACTGGTTAGACATTTTGTTAAAATTAAACACAACATAACTCAAAAGGCCAAGTAGCTTAGAGCTACCAGAAACACCCAGGAGTACAAGCTTCAGTATCCTTGCCTTAAGACAACGTTATGACAGTGTTACCATAGCTTGCACTCCAAGCTATGGTAACACTGCAACACAGTAGCCCTTTGGAGCCAGTGTACTGCATAAGAGAGATGACCAGTGCTGTGATGTGTGCATTACCTGGAGGTGGATAGCACTGTAACAGCCTCAGAAGTTTCACAGATAGCCAGGGAGCAGGAACAAAGTAGTATGTGTAGTCCTGAAGGTCTGTTGATGCAGAAGTTACAATCTGTAAAACAAAAGGCAGCACATCAGTTGCTGAAGTTAATTGATTGACAAGCATGAAAAGGACCCAAAGAACACTGTAGGTCACCTCTGATAGAAGCTTAAAAAAACTGTGTCACTAGCAAAGTCTAGTTCAGTAGATTAATTAGGTGCAAGCTGCCATACTATGAGTATACCAAGTAAATGCTAGTAATGAAAATCGAGTTTTGTAGATACTGTAGTCTAGAAAGTCCCTTCTGAAAGCCTACTCGCTTTTTTAAAGAATGAAGACAACCATCTTGTAACATCAAAATGTTTAACCAGAAATTTGACTTTCTCTGTTCTAGCAATTCACAGATTCAGCCAACAGTCTGGTGGCTGCTGACAGGTGAGCCTGCAATTCAAGTACAAGATGCTATGACAGACTGACCTAAAGCAGAAGGATCAACTAACACCTTCAGTAACATCCACATAGCAAAGCAAAAAAGAGATAGCATTCACAGAAGAGGTTTATATGCATAATGAAATGTGACAAGAATTAGATTAGATTACCCCTCTTCATAGATTTATTTTACCCCTTTTATTCTAGGGTAACCATGAGTTTGGCACTAGCTTTGCTCAAAATAATTCTACCTAATTCTTACTGCTCCATTACAGAACAGCCTTTCACTTTCCTCAGCATTCTCTTGCTTTAAAGTATTAGGAAAAAAATCTTCATATTTGAAAGGAAAGTAAACAAGTAATTTGGGTATAAGACTGCATAAAACTGGGTGTAAAATACATTTGTGAAGTAGCTGCCTCCCTAGTCTCTTTCCCCCTTCCAAAAGGAGGGGGAAAACAAAATCAAACAAAACAGTGACATCAGTTTTCCAGCACAGAAATGTTAATTTACGGACATGCCTCTCTACTCCTCCCTGCGCCTGCTTAACCCCCTACATCATTTACAGAATATCAGATGCTTATGATTATTAATTTAGCAGCAGCTCTAAAGAAGGAATGGGAAGAAAATTAGTCTCTTAAGAAGCTTAGATAAAGTTAAAGCTACAGTCTGTATTTTTGAGGGGTTTGTGTGAAGCCTGTAGAATCAGTCTTTGATCCAACTATTCTTTGCTATTACAGCAACAAAGTGAGGATTACTACTTGGAGCACAGCAGGGATTAAACCAAAAAAGTTTGGCCAAGCCAATACAGCTTTCTGTCCTGGTAAGCAACAGGCATTTAAAGAGGTTACCGAAGCACCCACATGAAGTGACACTGAATCATCTTCACATTTCATGGTACAGTAAACTAATCTGACCCTAGAAAGCTGAACAGGAAGCTAACCTCATCTAGAAAGCTGAGTAAATTAATCAACAGTGAAGTATTATCAGGGTCATCATTGGACTCACTCTGCTTAATCTAGACACTGCCAAGGAGACTGAAGTCTTAAATTCTTCTGGGTTCTTCTGTGCCAAAGTGGTGATCAGACTTGTAGCTGCAGTAACCACACCCTAGGGAAAAAAAAACACAACACAAAAAAACCCATGTTCAATTCTGGATCAGTTTACAACACTGCCTAGCCGCTCTCCGAATTCCCATGGAACACAGGAGAGTGCCCCCCGCCGCTGACCGTGTCGGTGCTAGCTGGGCAGATTTTGGGTGGACACGGTGGCAACTGCCCACTAACACCTTTCAATTCAACTGTTTTTTAATGTACAAAAAAAAGGTTTATCTCCATTACAAAGCCCTCCATTAAAAACAGTTTTATTTGGCTAGCAGCTAGGCTAATTACACACCTGCAGAATCCAACAGAATTTTCAACAACATGATACTGCCATGCTTGTAGAGCATTTTTGGCTATTTTTTGTATTAGCTCTTTCTCATGTTTGGATAATACATCTAAAATAAGAGAGCTGCATTAAAATTAAGCCTGGACACAAATTGTCTTATTATATAAGAGAAGCATGAGCAGAAGAAATTCAACGCAGCAGATCATCCAGGAAAGAATTCTTACAACCCAACATGAGGAGAGGGCTTTGTATAACACAAGCACTGAATATTACTACTGCAGACTAAAGCACTCATTACTGTTGAGGCATGGGTATTAATAGCCTTATTTTCATAAAGTAACTGGACTGGGAGAAAAAATAGGGTCTCCTTTCTAAAGCAAGAGGGTTTTTTAAGCATTAAAGTAAGAATGACATGGACACCACAGGACAAGGAAGTCTAAGCAATGACAAATCAAGCCTTGAATCTTTAGTGCAGATCTAATCTTAAAAGGCCTAGGACAGTTAATATTACACCTATGCAATGTGACTTAGTGTAACAAGGCATAAGATTAATTAATTTTCAGCCAGAGGAAAAGAAGAACTTGTAATAAAGTTTCGTGTATCTACAATACACGACAATACAAGGTAAACAAAGCTTTATTAAAAATTAATAAATACAGCAAATAAAAAAGGGCAACTACTTCCATTTTCTTCCCAAAGCCTGAAGACAACAGTAAGCTACTTGCTTGAAAGACTCAAGAAGAAATAAATGGCATATTTAACAGCAGAAGTCACATCATTCTCTATACACACTAGGCCCAAGAAGCATAATGAGGCTGATTTACCAAGTGTTGGTCATTGAGGAGATGCACCACTCGAGATGTCCAGTCTCCCATGGGAACAAGGTCAGGAGAAGTTCTGTATAAACGCAGCAAGCATAAAGCAGCACTTTGCTTCACACTATCCATAGTGTCTCTGCAAGACATACACACTGATTTTAAATACAGTGGTTAAGGCACAGCAATACCTGGAAGACAGCTTTAGGTCAGATTTCACACTAACTCAGCATCCTTAGCCAGCCTGCATCTTTTCAACAGAAGTTCACTGAAGTCTTATTATGCTGAAGAATTTGTTCTTCTTAATTTTTCCAGTAAGTTTACTTAGTTTTCAACTATTATAGAGGCTACAAGACACACGTAATAATTCTTTACAAACTGGAGTGACATTTTACATCTTTTATGAGAATTGAACGTTCATCTCATCTGATCACAAGAACAAGCTTCTTCCAGGCTGACTGAAATCAGACAGTTCAGATATACTACCTTATGAATGTGACCAGAGCTGGATATACTGATAGGTCCTGCATGTCAGATAGAAATCATGAGCTACTCAACAGTTTCAGCACCTACAGCTAGAATGTAAGGCGGCTGTCAACAAGCACACAACCCACAAATCTATTCACCTTGCCATCCCTGCTGCTGGCATAGAAATGGACTATTTTAAGAGTGGCAAGCAACTATTCTAGTTCAGTCAACTCCTTATCACAAAGCTGTTGATGAAACATTTTGTGTGATGCACAGACAACAGCTATAAAATGTACAGAGCACTACCAGTAAGAGTTTTAAGAGGCAGCTTATAACGTGCAATCTTGGTTAAATGTTCAGAAACCTCTATATCCCAAGTAGAAGTTCAGCCCAGCTATTCTTCATAAATTTATCAGTTTTCCATGAGATCAAGTTGTACCTCAGTTAAAAACCACAAACCTATTCCTCCCGTCTCTAATTTATATTTAAGCCAAGAGAGCTACACTGAACTGGCAAACGTAACTGACAATGCTCATTCTGCCCAGGTCACTTAGACAGGACAGGCACACAAACATATTTCATACATATTATCTTAGAAATGCAGAAGGAACAAGACCCTGAAGAGTGATTTCAGAAAACATAAACAGAGCTCGAAGTTTAAACAACTGACCTGAAGGTGCTGTGCTCTGTTTGCAATTAGTGACCCCAAGTGAAATTTTCAGAATTTTTTAAGGCTATCTTATTAAAACCCCATGACTCACCACTGCAGTATAGTCTCCACTATGCTACATGGAGAACAGCACCTGGCAATGGCAGTGGCTGACATTTAGAGTATTAATACAGTTCTTACGCTACATGTCACTTTTTATATTAATGTTAAGGCAGCTATTTGTTATAAAAAAGATCCATGCATATTCTAAAACACTTCATATCCATAAGAGCTTAAAAGCATTGTTTGCACTTGGACATTTTAAGTTTTAAAATAAATTAGCCCTACAATCACAGGTCCAACTTTACATTGACTTAACTATAGTTTCAGACATTTGCCAGGTCTGTTTAGAAACTTTCAGCTATACCAAAGTAAGAAAGTTGGTGGTGACTATTGACCATTTACATGAATTGCTCTTTACATGGTTAGTAGAGGAAGTAAGAAAACTCACAAATCAATATTATCATGTTCCTTATGAAGTCAGTACATTTACATAAGAACTTCAGTTTATAACAAAATTTGTAGTATAAACATCTATTTAGGTTCATTTATTTCTTTTTTCATCAGGAGAGGTAAGGAAAGTAAAGCATATGTATTTCAGGGGTATTCAGTACCACAGATTTATCCAAAACAAAAATCAGTTCACAACAAGGCTGTAAAAGTCTATCCAAGACACCAAAAGTCAATTTCCATGTAGTCTTACACTCCTACAAGCAACTCCACACTCGGGCAAGTGAAAGCACCTGCAGGTATTGAAACTGTCATTATACTGCAAGCCCAGGGCTGTAGAGCCCAAGCACGGATTAAGGTGCCGCAATAGAACCAAGTTGCTGAAAAGTTTATTGGTGCTGTATTTGAAAGAGGCATGTCACACCTACCCAGCCACAAGAATTTTGGGAATTTCTCCAGCAAATGCTTCTGCCATCTCCCGGCTGCCCACATTGGCAATGCAGTGCAGAGCAAGGCCCATGAAGGTGGGGTTCCGGCTGGCCAGGTCGTTCTTGATGGCATTGTTTATCAGGCGAATGAGCTCGCTGTTGGAGTTCACCAGCACGGAGATGAACAGATAGCCCTGTGAGTCACAACATGGAAAATCTATTTTAGCTGACTTCATTTATCGTGGCATTAACAGAAAACATGATTTCTTTGACACATACACTTGTCTCCAATACCATATGGGCAGAAATGGGTATTTAGACAGAGAGAACGCTAGAAAGTTTAAGTGAATTAAACAAAAATTAGTAAGTTCAGTGCTACCCTAATTATGTAGTTTTAAGTGTTTTCTCAGTCTATTCTGGCATATAGTCAAAAGATTGTTTTAGATGAATGGGGACCAATCAAGATTTTATTCAAATACTTATTATTTAAATACTTATTATTCAAATACTAATAAGTTACATGCACCTGATAAACACAGCCTTACCTAGAGAGATGGAAAGAGAGATTCAGAAAATTAAAAGGTTACTTACCTTTAATGCAATGCTCAAAGCAGTTTCTTAACAAGAGTAATAATTTTATGCAGAACGCACATTTTTTGCAACTAGTTCAAGACTCCCTGTGCGCAAAGGTGTTTAGATTTCAGAATCATTCCTAGAGCTAAAATAAGGCTTTAAGCCATGGCAGGGGGAATGAAGCAAAATTCTTTACAGACTCCACAGCTGATGCAGGATATTAGACAGACCAGTTTATCTCTTTTAGAGCTCAAGTTACTCACAATTTGTTTCTCTGTATATCTATTGGAACTGAGCAGGTTTACAGCCTCCATGTGACCAAAGTCAATGTCATGCCCCAGCAGAAAGATGAAGAGCAGTTTGCAGACATATTTTTTCTTACTGTAACCATCCAGAGCCTTGTCACCTGAAAAGCAATGAAACAAACAACAATTAAGTCTACGTTGAGCTTTTACCTTGGTTACTTAGTGATAATTCCATCTACCATTATCTATATCCTAAAGGATGGTGATGAAAGGATAGTCAGGAAATAATGCTGTCATCTAGTCCCTCAAGTATCCTGCAGTGTTCTTGGAGTATGTTCTTACTAAGAGGCAGCACATCCATGTTTGCTCCATTTTGATTTTCCTGCTTCAGTTAAGAACGTCTTCTATACACGTTCTCCTCTGAAACCAATTATCAAACCTTTATCTCAATAAGTGTTAACATACTTTTCCAAGTGCACCACTGTAGAGAACTCAGTAGCAACAAAAAAAAACCCCAGCAAGTTGTTTTACAAAGATCAGGTGACAATGGTCTATCCCAAAGACTCGAAAAAACGCATGAAATGAGATTACCATGAGAATTTTAAAGTTTTTGTAAAATGAAAGTATTCACAAGTGTTCCAGTTTCAGAAGAAAAATGCACTCTAAATAGGTTTGGCCATATGTTGCGGTACTGCTGATTTTAGAAGCTTGCAGAAGCAACATGGAGCAGTGCAGTTTCCAGTTCATGGGGAGACTATTGCTTTTCCTGAAGGGAAGAGCTACACACGAATGTAACACTTTCTGTGTTACATTCTCTCCCTATCTCAAATCAGGAAATAAAGGGGGACCCAGTAAATCAGGCAAGACTGACTGCTGGGTAGCAAAATTCTGATATATACTGCTGCCTAAAAGACTATATAAGCTCCTTCACCTTAGCATTCTGGGCCTGGAATAACTGATCTGTCACATCAAGTGTGTATTCCTTAGTGATGGGCAAGTTCAACCAGAACAGCACTGCATACACTAAAGCTTCAATAAGATATCCCTTACTCATTGCCCTTGCCAATAAAAGCTCTAAGCTGCCTTTTTATTTTATATTTAGCTGCCTATTACATAAATCTGAAGTGAAAAAAGGATCTTAATAGTACAGATGTTGCTCCTTCTCCCTTCTCATGAACTGATACAGAGGCATATTAAATTTGCCAGGCCACATGAATCTACAGCTCCCCTGGATTTCACACTACATTCACTGACTGGAAAAAAAACAAGGAAACCTTACAACTACTAAACTTACAGTTAGTGAAGGAATGAAGACTACCATCTCTGTGTGAGGACATGTAACAGTGAATCAACAGAAAGCATACCAGCCCACTGAAGTACACGATGGTAAAAGGTTATGTCTACAGGCTGCAACTATGTGTTTTGGGGGTTGCTTTCTATTTTGACCCTAAAAAATTCTTCTGTTTAATCTTATTTTCACTGAGATAAATTTAAGCAAACCACTGCTATTTTAATGCAGACAATGATACCCTTCTAATTTGGGTTTTTAAGCACCCGTTGATTTTTTTTAACTAGCACAGACAATGCATCAATTGCCAACAAAAAGCTTCACCTTAAAGCTATTTTTATGTTGTGCAAAGAGGAGTTGTCTTCAGGTCCCTACTACGGAAGCCAATGTATGTCACATTTTATTTCAACACAGGAGACAGCACTACTGAAGATACCCATGTTCTGCTGTACAGGATCCTGTGAGCGTCCTCTGACAACAGCCAGCTCTGCAGAAAGCTGTCCAAAGACATGTTTTCTTCAAGCCACTTTTACAGTTTGCTGCCATAAGGCTCTTTTCCTGCTGAGTCAGCAAACAAATGTAGAAAATTTTGCTCTCCTAGACATTGGAATTACTGTCAGAAGAACCAGAGTGAAACATCCAGTGAGAAATATTTTTTTTCCCCTTCTTTGGAAGCAATATGGCCAGAGGAAAGAGAAGATACTCAACCATGTTTGCTTATCTGCTGTGACCTCCAAACTACGGTGTAAGCAACAATGGAGTATTCTGCATAAATACTTCCTGTTACACTATTTTCCCAATGAAATGGCACTCAAGAGCAGAAGCTTCTTCCTATCCCACTATGCCAGAGAGATGCAGATCAAAGATACCTTTCCTTAGGAGAGGCAAGGGAAAAAACCCAAAAACAAAACACAGGAAAAGGCAGTGACAGCTTTAGTTTTCTAGTATTTTTTCAGCTGCTTAGGAAGAGTTTCTAGAAACTCTTAAGATTTGATTTTAATTGGTCACCTACATGAGATCCAGAAGGAAAAGAAATAATCAGTGAATAAACCAGTGGGTCTTTATACTACCTAGCAACAAAAACCACTCCAACTCCTGACAAGCCAGCTATTCTAGGGGACGGATGAAAGGAAGACACCATTAGCAGATACTATTGTGACTCACAGAAGGGGGCACTGAATAAGCTGAATCCATTTGAGTCAGTCTAACTCTACTGGCCAAGCTCTACATAATTGAGGACTTAATATGGTATTGGATAGCATTAATATCTTTAGTTGCTTCTCTGAGATTCAGATATACCAAAAGACATCAGAAAGTAGCTTTCACATGAACTTCACCACAAGTAACGACAGCCCAACCAATCTCCAAGACTGAATTCCCAGCAGGCCAAGAGGCTGAACTGTTAGTGCACAATCCATCAGCAATATACAAAAGTGAGAAGTATTAAATCTAATCTCTTATATTCTCAAATGACTGGTGTTGACTCTGTGATATCACAAGGGAAGAGGGAGTATAGAATGCTGCAACCCAATTGCTTAACGAAGAACCTAAGGGATGAAAATATACATATTTTGAACCGCACCAACTTTTACAACAAACTATCAGAGTTTGGCAATTCCTTTTTTAGGTTTAGGACCCAGCTATTTAAAACATTATAATCTTCCAAGATGTCAGTATTTTAAGAGCTCAGTTTAGTAACGTCCTTGGATCTCAGGGTATTTGAAGAATTTTGACAGAAGCTATGCCATGGAATCAAGCACAAAACATATCACCATCCTACTAACAAGCAGCTTCCTTCTCCACCATGTGGTATCAAAGAAAAATATTGTAAAATCAGTACCTGAAATACCTTTTCTGAAGACAGAAAAAATAAATGCTACACTGACTGCTTCCAAAAGTTCCTGTTCCTTGTATACAGAAGTGAAGGCAATGTGAGAGTTCTCAGGCAAGTTTATAAACTAGGCCAAGTTAGTTCCTACAGCTCTTCTTCAAAGCCTTATTAGTTCCCAGCAATAACAGAATATCAGGGGTTTTAAAATTTGTATTATTTAATTATCTGAGCACTTTCAAAAAAGAGCACTTCAGTCCAAGGTTTCACAATAATTTTGTCTAACTCGAGCTGTCTTTTGACGGTCTGTGACTGATTATTACTGAAATTTTAACTATTCCACTCCCTTCCATGTCTCATTTATGAAGAGTTCTATTTTAAACATTACTAACAAGTCTCATTGCTTAAGTATGTGCCAAAACAGTACAGCTTCCCCCAGTCCCAAGCAAACATCCGAACAAGAGCAGAAGGAAATGTCACATGTTCTGTTATCTTTATTGCAATATACAATCATTTCTTTTAACTCAGCTCATTTTCAAATGCTTTCAGGAACATTTGCAAGTGCTGCAAATCAAGTCAGCAGAAAGGAATCAGGAAGGATTCACAATACAAGTCAGCAGGTTTTGAGCACAGTGGGTATTTCAAAGGCTACTTGCTTTTCCTGAAAAATTTATTAGTTGTTTGGCTAAGAAATTATTAACAGCTGATTAACAATGAGTACTACTAAGAAATAATTACTACTTCCAAATTTCTGTGTATCACCTCCCTAGTATTTGAACACAGAAGTTTTGGTTTTCCTTGTGCATACATTATCTTACACACAGCCCTCTGGAAAGAAATAAGGCAATAAAGTATTTTAAGACCTTTTGGTTCTCAGGCAGCAGCTTGCAGCTCTAGTTTGGAACATAAGTTGAAGAACAACGCCTGCTTTTCAATCTAACTCAGTGTACTTAAAAGCCAGTGTGCTGTTACTGAGCCTGCTACCAGTGAGAGAGGTCAGGAAAACAATTTAGTCCTTGGGATGTTCACTGGGGGTAGATAAGGAAGTCTTACAAGTCTGATCTTACTAGCTTTCACATGGCTGATTGCTACCTTAAAATTTTAGCTTTTAAAACCACAATAATGGCTTTTGCAAAACAGAATGGACAACACTGTTTCTTTGCTTCCTTCCTACACTGACCTCTGTTCATGCAGTTGGCAGCAATCCAGGGATATACTGTATCAGAAGGCCATTACTAGCTTAGAGGCTAAGAAAACTGAATTTGATTTCTATGAATGTAGCTACACTTTGAGACAAGATCTGTATTTCTGTAGGGATAACAGTCCAAGCCCTCTACATCAAACTGAATATTTGTGCCAAACAACCCATACAAATCCATAAACTAGTATTTATTTACCATACTACTAGCACCAGAACAAAGATCAGCCCTACAACTCAGGTCATATTTGAAGCCTGATTTTACTTCCAACAATTCAGTTTGTCACTGAAGACACTTTATAATTTTACTTTGTGACTGCCTTCACACATGATCAGAAGACTGTGACTAAGCAGGCCCATCTTAAAAATAAAGCCTATGCTTTCACAGCCTGCCAGAAAAGCAATTTACTGAGTTCACTGTTACACAGCTTCAGTTTAAAACAGGTATTTAGAGCCTTATCTTAACTTCCTCCAAAGGGTTACCGTGTATTTTGGGAAAACAGAGATAATTTGCTCAAATATCGAAAATCAAGTCAGCAGAAGAAAAAAAAAAAAAGGAAAAAAAAAAGCAACAACTCACTTTGGGGCACTTCTGCACGAGCCAAAAAGAAGATACAGAAGCATGTCTGAAATCTAGCAGCCACTCTTGTAACCCAAACCCTACTAAGCAATCAGAACAAAACTAAATTCTAATGCCAGAGCAGGAAAAAAAGAACAAGTCTGAATTAGGCAGAGAACAAAGTTCCTCTGATCGCGGAAACAGTTTACAGATTTGTGGGCAGCTTCATTAATACACAAATTCTGGTTTGAGAGATCAAAGTGATACAACAATTTAATAAACCGGTTATTTTTTCACTCCCAAAGCAGTTACTACTCTGACACTGAGACTTCCAGTTTGGTTCAAGCATGGGAGCAAAATCAGCTTACAGTCTGAACATGTAAAACAAAAGGCATAGCATCTCTGCACACTTTACTCCTACAACTTCTTTATCACACTGGTGTAGTTTCTCTCTACTACATTCTTCTTATCTCAGTTAATGCAGAAGCATTTAAAGCAACCGTCAAGGACACAGTGACCTCAGCAATGGAGCTTCCTTATGCTTAGACAAGAGACACAGTCACCTTAAATATAGAGATTCTAAATTCCTGCTGAGCTTGCTGCACAAAAGCTGGATCAGAGCCCAAAGCCATAGCACAAGTTCCACCAGTTCAAGAAAAGTATTGCTTGTCCAGAGATGTGAAACCTTATCCCAACCTGTTAAATACGAGAGTACTTTCAACACCAAGTTACCCAAACATAAGCCAGGTATCAGGCTTGACAGCTACTTTCATGCGAGAACAAAAGCAGAAATATTGAGGCTCTGTCTGCAAAAGTATAAGAATACACCTGGCAAGTTACATGGGATGGGCATCCAGATGCTGCAACAGCATGTGCTGAAGCATACAAAAGCCCAGAGGCAGACCAGACTCCTACATTAGTGTCAAGCAAGAACTTCTCTGTCAAGAGGTCTTGTTTCTTGGACCTTTCCCTGATTACAGCCATGCAGCCAGTCCAAAAGCTGAATCTTTGGCCACATATGGCCAATAAGTCAGGGCACCACTATTCACCACAGTTCTTTGGCAAGGGACTTCATCTTAAGTTCACAATCACACATTTGTCTTACTCCAAACTATTTAAAAACATTTTAAGGTCAGAGCTACATGAAAAGAAACTAGGCTAAACTGAATAATCTCCACTTAAACCAAGAATAAAAAGCATATGAAGGTCTCTTAATTTTTATATAGCCCTTCTGCAAGGAAGAACCACACAGCATGAAGTCCATGTGGGACTCCTGCAGCAGAAAGATAACACAGCTATCAGCTCCTCACACTCTCAAGGCCTCAAGCAGTTACACAACAAGCTGTCTAAACACAACTTTTTCCAAATGCTGACATTTGTGTTTTTGCTTAGGCTTCATCAAGTTATTGTCTTCAGGTAATTAAAATTTTCCACCCAAAATCCATACAGATTTAGTAAGAAACCATAATGAAGATCAGCTACAAGAAGGTTTAGCCATCTTCCACTCAAGCTACTGAACGACCATATACTGACCTTTATTCAAAACTATTTAAATAGTGCTTAAAGGATGCGACACAAGGCATGCAGGCTAAAATTATGACACTACTTTGCTGAAAGCACCTCTATTCTCTGATCACTGCCTGATTTATGGTTTTACATAGCCAGAGATTCCTATGATAATTTCTCCCCTGCTTCACGAGTAAGCAGGGAATAATTAACTGTTCACGTACTTTTACCTATTTTCCTGAGAGAAAAATGCAAACAAAGAGGCATGTCATTTAGAAGAATTTCTTGAGTGTCTTGCACTGTGGTTAACTCTTCCCTTCTAAGCTGTTGATGACACTCAGGTTTCTAAAGGTCTTTGTACACCTTTAAGAGACATACTACTTAAAATGTAGACACAGATCATACAAAGTTCAGGAAAGTTATTTGTTAATGCATTGAGTATTCTAAACAGATATGCTAGTCTAAGCCAGGATAGCCAATTCATTTCTGGTAAATGAATTTACTACAAATCCAGCAGATTCTGAAGGCACACATATGATCTCCACATTGCAACACCTTATCTAACTACACACACTGCCTCATAACTGTTCAAACAAAACTTGCCACAGCCACTACTGCTATAATTCCATTTAAAAAGTCCCAACTACCCCTCAGAATCTTTAAACTTTGAAACCACATACACAACTTGAATACAGCTAACAGCATGAGTTTTACCTTGTGTTGTTTAGAAGTTAATTGCTGCCTCTTAAAATTAGTTACTGCATATCCTTTTCATATGAATAATTTGTACTGCTGTTGCTTGTGGTCAAGATGTATAGCTTCAGCAACTACACATTTTAATTTAATTCTGCTAGAAGACAGCCTAACCCATTACTTCCATAAAGGGCTCAGGGCTGAAGAGGGGGAAAAGAAGAAAAGTTTAAACAGATGCTGTTCTACTGGAGATAATCACGTCCACCCATGTTACTTCAAACTATTCACAGCCTCACAGCTTTCTGGAAGCAAACAGGCTGAGTAATCACATGGTTAGGAGGCCAAGTATTAGAAATAGTTTGTGACCAGTACCCCAATTCTTTGATAGAGGAGGGAGTTTGCTTCTATTATGGTCAAGGATCACAGGACTGTCAGAACTGTTCTATAGTTAAGAGAACATTTTCAACAGTTATTCTAACAGACTGCTCTAGCATTTTGCTTGAGTCAGCAGTTGACAAAAGATGTCCAAGCATGTAAAAACAAAACCCCATAAAAGAATGCCATATGGAAATATATATAGTATAGTATGATTAAGTCACTTACCTTTAAATTTTGACCGAATGTTTGCTAGTTCTTTATTTATCCTCTTTATCTCCGCCTCTTTACTTTTGCCTGAAATGAAAAGAACGTGTATCAGGACACAGTGCTTTGGACATCCCTCTGCCACCCGAAGCATCTTTTCACCCAAACAGAAACAGACATTTGTGAACATACAAAAAACAGGAGGGGTTATTACTCTCCTTTTCCATCACTGGAACTAAAGGCAAACAGAGGTAACTTAAGCATCACTTTATACAGGAATTTGAGAAGCTCTAAGGACTGCCTTGTTTCAAGAGGCTTTGCAGACTTTAGACAGTGTCACTTGCATATAATCTGAGATGCCACTACTACTGACTTTCACAAATGCTCCAGTTTTTCTGTTCCTGAAACTGCCCAGAGAAAAGTGAATTTTACTTCCTCTGTGATTACTAAGTTGACAGTGCTTTGAAGGAGTGAATCTTCTAAGCACAATCTTATAGACAAGCAGCTCAGGTTATTCCTCACCTTAAGGACAAGCCAATTTATTATTTCTCTGTTGAACGGTCATTCAGTTCAATAGCTTTAAAAACATTCTTAACAGACTGAGGAGGAAACGCAGTAGACTCAAAAGAAGTCCAAAGGTTCAAGACCTCACACAGTTAGGATACAAGTTCAGAATTTCAATGTACCTCATGAGAGTCATTTGAAAACCAGAAATATTTAAAATTCACACTTTATTACATGACTTGGCAATCTTATGCTTCTCAGCACCATCAGTATTTCATATCAACCTTTGATTCCAAGAATAGGTATTGGGATTTCTAGAACCAATTCAAGTTACATGGAGAAACAGCTGCAGTTTAAATTCTGATAATGCAAACTTATTCATGTAATACTTGCATTGTACAAACCAAAACAGCCTATTACTCTTTAGCATTTTAGTTTTTGGTGACTGAGATTCTACAGACATCTGGGTCCATTGTCTCCCTCATGAGTAGAAGCACAGAAGGGTAAAACAGCCAGCTCAGGCATTGTGATCAGCTGCCTGTCATTTGAGGGAAGCAAGTGAAGTACATTTCAGCAATGCAGAACTGGCCATTTAGTTCTGTTGTTAATTCAGACCTGTACCTACTCAAAACTTCAACAAGTCTAAAACTTCTGTCCATTTTCCAAAAGTTTCAAGCCGTTTCAAGTGTTCCAACCATCAACAGAAAATGCAGCAGAAAATGACAGCTTCCTTCCCTCTTCATCACATATATTTGCTACAAGGTTATGAGTAAAAGTCTCCTAGCCCTGGTTCAAAATGGTCCAACCTTATGAGTCGTGGGGATCACATGCCCTGCATTCACACCACACATTTCCCCACACCACTGGGATCACAGCTACAGCCATGAATGTGCAAGTAGGGGATGTGACAAGGCTTGAAGAGCAGATCATGACCAGCATTCCAAAGCACCTCCAATCTCACCCCTTTCTTCAACAGAAAGATCTCACAGTATTTAAATATCCCACTACATTTGCATGTCCAAAAGCCTGTGTCACCCTAGGACTGTTAATCCTCCCTTTATTATTCCTTTGGGGAACTTATAGCAGGCCTTATAAAAGGTGACTAAGTAACTCAAGGAAACAAGTGCCTTAGGACAGTTTAAGAGCCAAGTATAAGGGAATCCCTTGCCAAGTACAAATGAATCTAGATTTTGTAATTTCTTGACTTAGATTCAAAAAAATAAACTGAAGTTAGGCACTTCTGAAACCAACTCTTGCATAAGATGCAGAAAACTGGTTTGTAAAAACAACGGCCACAAGAGAACAGACACGGAGCAGCCACAGCACACTGCACAAACAGAAATGTTAGGCCCAAAATAGAAGCAACTACTTCAGTTTGCCCTGTCCTTTTAACAAAATACCTACAGACCCCATATATTCGCTTCAAATGGAATTTTTCCATTCTACAACAGTGTTTTGTAAGGGCCACTGCTCAAAAGACTTAAGTGCAGGGTGCCTTGGCAGGCACTCCACAGGGCGAAAAACAAACCACAACTTCAGAGCTCAATAATTTACAATACCTATTCTGAAACAAAATTGTAGGTGCTATGTGTATGCACCCTGATTTCCAGATAAAGTAGAAGATTATGTCCACAGTTTTAATTTGACCTAGAAATTCCAATTAACTTCTAGAATGACAAAGCTAGAAAACACAGTATAGTTCCCTCTGTTTATAAAGATGCATCTATTGGAATCACAAAGTCTAAGCAGTTTTCACTAATATATCATGCAACACATAATGAGTTTTGCTCTAATTTAACTTGTCAATCCAAAGAAAGCTGGTTTTACAGTAGTAACATTATTTATTGTGTAAATGAGAAGCAAGTTGTACAATCTAAGACCTGAAGTGTCTTCCTTTATAGATTTTAGATTTGTCTTAATTGGATTATTTGTCCTGAGCACACAGCAGAGATAGTCAAATGTTTGCTTCTAGGGCACTTGTCAGCATTAGGAGTTCATTACTACACTGAAGCAAGTAGTTTGCTCCAGGGACCCACCCTCGAGAAAAGGGGCCATAGTAACATACCCCAAAGGGGTGCAAATGTTTATGTAAATAAACAACACTCCAATTTTGCAAACTACTTGAAAATACTTCCTTTCTTTTCAGCCATACATCTGCTTCTGATGAAAAATGTAACCTCCTAAAGCTATTAGTTTATTTTCCCTTTTACCATTGGAAGAGCACATCTCATTAAGACATAACCACAGAGTCTGGAGATTTTGTACTTCATTTACATTAACAGGGCAGAGAATATAGAGCTCAGTCTGGGACACTGCTAGCCTGAGTAGGATATTTAGTTTTTAAATTTAGAAACTAGGTCTTTGCTCTGTATTTTTAACCTATGTTTGTAAGAAAAGTGAATTGCAATATTTAGTTCAAATTATTAGCAACTGTAATCTAGCCTCAGCAAGTGTGGTAATAATCACAAGTTTAAAATGTTAAAAATAGAGGGAGGAAAGGGAAACAGTAATACATATCAGCTAGCTTTTCTTAACCCAAGATGAAATCAAGGCCATCTTTTACTTTTTTAAAAACCACCAAAACCTCCTGGCAAACCTTTCAAGCAGCATTATTTACCTGCTACACTCACAGATTATCAGTTACTGCTAGAAATTGGGTTCTTTGTGTCCTAAGCAAGCAACAGAGCATTAAGCAAAGCCTGACTAAAATACTTCAGGAATTTGTGAAGTCAGCACCTTTCGTAGAAATAGTCTGCAGGCTCAGCAACACAAACATGGAAATCCCACCCCCATGCATACAGCTGTAGCAGCAAGATGACAGGAACACCCAGAGTCACATCTGAAGGTTTATTATCTCAAATTTTACATCTTGCTTAGCATATGAACAAAAGTCTTTTTCTAATAATTCCTTCAGGCTGTTCTATTTTGAAGGCAGTATATGATCTCACCCAGACTATGACCAAACATAAACAGCATAGCAATTAACAGGTGATAAAAAGTTTAACTCCATATACTGGAGATCACATTGAACAATTAAGTTTTCACCTTATTACTAATTACAGTCTATGCAAGCCTGCAATTGTAGTTTTAAAGAACAGTACCAGCAGACCAAGTGTTAAATGTCACTGAGGGCAATCACACAATGCTGAGGACAACTCACAAGTTAAAACCAGGCTGAAGTATCTAACCCCAAATTTCCTTAACTCCAGAAGTTTATGTTGTATGGTAACCTTATTCAAACACAATTAACTGTTTTTATTAGAGGATGACAAAGCAAAACAAATCTCATAGTGGAAGGCAGCTTCCATTGTAAAGGACAAAAGAAAATAGAAGTATCATAAACCAAGGCCCAATTTCTAGCTAAGTCTTCCGTCCCACTAAGTGTGGAAGGTGTGTGTCCCACTGTTAAAATGTGTTTCATTAACTGAGAAGTTTTCATCACATTACTCCGACTTGCTGGCACTCACTGAATAATTTCTACATTAATATTTTATTTTTACCATCACTAAAAACACTCAAGTAGTCTTTAGGACAGTAAAAAGGAAGATGATGATAGCTGAAGGAGTGCTATGCTGCAGGAATAAAGGCTTACATTTCAGAGCTAACAAAGGCAATTGCTCTGCCACACTTTTAGGCTGTTACCCAGCTCCCAGTCTCATGAAATTATCAGAGCTGTATACCAACAAAATGTTCTGTAACCACACCATTCAGCTTGGAGAGGCTTTAATAAAGGTCATGTCATGTATACAGACTGCTGGGTAGGACAGCAGTTAAGCCAGAGCACAAGAAGATTATGTTGCATATGAGTTCAGGCTGTATCCTTCTCACTTTCACTTATTCAGACTTTTACCATTTTAACAGACTATCATTAAATATCTGTAATAAGTTATTAAAAGAGGTGACTACAAGTCAGTAAGGTTTGGTTGCTGTTTTGCTGCAAAGACATGTAGTGTTTGTAGCCTTACAGCCCTACTGTACAAGTGCTGCTCATCATCTCCAAGATGGGTACTGAGCACACAGGTACCCAGCCACAACACAGTCCAAGGTGCTTATGGGTGATTACTTCATATTTGGCAGTTTGTCAGGCTTCAGACTCCATCATGCTGCCTACTGCCTTCATTAGAGAAGGTAAATTTAGTCTGCAGAGCAGTATTATCCTTAATTACCATCTTGTTTAACAAAGATAGAGTAGGGAACATTTTAAGTCACGCAGCTCATCACAGAACCAACTACTATCCTTGTATTTCCCAGTAATCCAGGCTACAGTCAGCACTTCAGGACTGCATAAATACACCTCCATTCCTCTGTTTGGAGCTCTGCATTACAACCTAAAGAATTAGAAATAGAGGTTACAGGAAAGGGGTTTGTTGAGTCCATTCATTTGAAAAGAACATCTGACATATCTTAATAGTAACCTGGCAGCAGGGTTGCAATGTTAAGTAAGTGCTTCAAGGTTAGAATTAGTGGGTTGCTTTGGCTCACTCAGACAGTGATCTGCTCCATCAGGATTAACTTGCTGCTATACTAACTGCACTGTTAAAGGCAAGTTTGAGATATGCCCACCTGTGCTAACTAGAACTGCTACTAGTTCTTAACTTTCATACAAACCACTTGACATATTTCTGACCAAGCCTATGCATTTATTTCCCAAAGGAAGAGAGAAGCACTTTTTCTATCAGCAGCTACACAAATACTGAGCAGAGCAGATTTCTGCAGGCAAGGCCTTGAGACACAGGCATACTGTCAACATTTAAAGCAACAAATAAATAAATCACTTCACAAAAATTTAGATGTTCCCAGTACTCACCTGGCTCCAATCTGCTTAAGGCCAGAAGTCAGTGTAATTGAGCCCAGCCAATAATTAGTTTTGAATTTACATACAGGTGAGAACTGCTACACACCTCTTAGCCTTACCTGCCCTATGGTCATCTGACAATTTATGATTACAGATGCATAACTGCTGGCATGAACTATAAAGCAGAGGATAGGAGGTTCTGTTAGCACAAGGAAAAAGCCTGCCACAATTCTGTCATGCTTCTTGAAGGCCAGAAGTAGTATAAGTGACTTTTTGTGGCACTATCATAGGTCTAATATAACATGAACTCTATTCACATTCAATTATCAAATAGGCCTTGAAGAGAGAGGACAAGTCTACTTTTCTGTTTAGGAGAGAGAATACGAATACTACGAAGGTTAAGACCAGGAACTTCTCTGAATTCCTTAATGGCTAGGAACACTTACTTAGGAAGAACACAGTTCTTACACAAAAGATAAATTCTCAATTTTAAAGGTGATGTTAGACATCTTCCCTAAGAGCTGTGAGTCATTGTTTTCCAAACATAAGAATGTTTCTGGTTATGTTTTCCTTTGCCTCTACATTAGGAGCATCCAAGCTGACTGACTACTTCAGTGGGAGAGACAGCACAGCCAAACTGCTACCCAGCTTCCCTTGAGCAAAACGTTGATAGTTTGAGAGTCTGTTTGATTCAAGGCTATGCTTCTTAAGAGACAGCTACAGATAGTTCCTGAACACCGCTCTCATCCTGGCACACACATTCCTGCTACTGCCTTGTATTGCTGCAAGTCAGTTTGGGAGCCTAACAACCAAAAGCAAGATGGCAAAGTCTAGGCTAAGACTAAGTCATGCCAGCTTTAGCACAAGTGACAGTGGCAGCAGAAGACATGACCAGGTATAGAACAAGTTCACCCATTCACTGTCTACACACTTCAGTTGGCATAAAGCAATCAAATGACCCACTTGCCTTTTCTATTGCTAAAACAGCCTGCAAGCATGATGCAAAAACTACACTGCATTCTTGAACCCTGCTGTCAGGGAACAGAGAAAGAAACTGGTTGAAAGACAGGAAAAACCAAAATAAATAATAGTGTCTTCACTGTAAAAACGGTAGAGATAGAGAAAAATATGCACATAAAGGTAATCAGTGCCTCCATTTCTGCTTTTGTGAAAGAGCTTTTTTACTTGCTCGTATCAGTAAAGTAAACCATTACTTTTACCTGCCAGCAGGACAGATACTCATGTTACAGCTCTAGAGGATAGATTAGCCATTTGCTATGCAGATCATGATCTTCATGAAGTAAACCACCAAATCCATCCTCCAGCTCTCCCTAATCTCTCAGCTGGCTCTTTAGCACTGCAGGGAAGAGGGCAAAAGACAGGAAGACAGGTTGCAAAGCAATACATTTAGAGTGGTCTGCTTGCCCATCCTCACATTGTCAGTCTGTCTACATAAATTCCTTCATTTGGTTAAACTATCTAGGATACTACAATAGAGGTGCAAGCTCCAGTTCCACCTGAGTGGAGCTTGTTGGTGCAATTGTTTACAAATTACTGCACAACTAATCCAGTGAGACCACAATAAAATACTGAACACCTTTACAAAAAAAATGAAAGTTAGTATGGCTTCACTTTTGTTCACAAATCAACCTGTTCAAGTCTGCAGAACAAGAAGCTTTTTGTTTACTGACGTGCTAACATCCTGTTATGAACAAAAACAGGAGTGCATGCTGTTCTTCCACAAGATCTGTTTGATCAGAAGAAAAGAAGTGCCTGTCATGTTGAAGATCACGAATGGCACAAAGGCATTTTAGGAGCACCGTGTCTTGGGACATCCTGCTGTGATTAGATATCTAAAGACAGAGACCAGTGACCTACAGATATTTTGGAACTTTATGTAGCGTACATTTTCTAATATTCTGCACAGTAAGTGAACACTACTATCCACAGAACTGACTTCTTCCTCCACTATGCCACTAGAGATTTGCCCCTGTAACAACACTTCTCAGGAAGCAGAAGGGAGTCACAGGCTTTACCGTAATCCACTAATCCATTAACTCCTTGTCCTCGTAAGAGAGGAGAAATAAGAGCACAAAAGCAGCTTTCCAATCCAGATGTAATAAAGTGCAACAATTTAATACAAGTTTAATGATTTTAGATGCTTACCATGGTTATTTTTTCGAACTAAGCACCACAAGTTAAGAGAAAATTTGAGAAGTAACCAGGTAATAGCATCTAGCTTAAGACCAGAGCTTTCCCTAGAATAACTGAAAGCATACTGGAAGCTCATATCCAAGTGACTTTGTGACATACAGAACATCTATCTGGCAGTTTAGGTGGGAATACTACATTGACTGCTATCAAAAGAGAAGCTTTAAGCCAAGAAGATATGCAAACAGTAAGTGCAGGGTTAGGCTTGTACATAAAGCAGCTCTTCCTCCTTCCTTGACTGAGAAGCACCCAAGCAGTCATTCCCTTGACCAGTCTTTTCACACTGTAGAGCTACACTCCCTTCAACAAGATAAAGCAGTATTTGCACTGATTTACTACAAGTCACTGTGGACTCTCTTCTACCGTAGCTCACGTTCAAACAGAAGAACAGTTTGAGGCCTATCCTAGTTTAGCTATCACTTCTAAACTACTGTTTCAGGGACCTTAAAATATTTCTGAGCTCATTAATTAATGCAGATATGTAATAGTCTCTGCAACAGTCCTTAATTTCTTCTTATCAGTCCTGATGGGCAGTCTTTATCCAAAGGATTTCAAATTAAGCAGTCCAGGGTATCTAATAGAGAAGTTGGATGTCACATGACAGATTCCAGCTCTTTACTATCTCTCCTCCATTACTCTCCTCTAAGCCAAACATGCACAAATTAAACAAGCATTAAAAAAAAACCAAAAAAAAGTCCCAGCCCCTCTGAGCTCTTTGAAATGACCAGAAGCAAGCCAATACAGAGAAGCCAAGGGAAGAAGAGCAGTTTTGTTTTAGAGATCCTTCTCAGACTAATCTCATGCTAATTGTGTTTTCCTTAAAGCACTCTCCTGTAAATAGTAGCAAGTGATGCAAGACTTAGTGCTTATTATAGCACGTTCTTAGGGCTGTTTTTTCAGGCCAGAAACTGACCATATTAGATGCGCTGCCACAGCCTTGAAGAAGCAATAGGAGAGCAAAGCAAGATGCCTTGCCTTCAATTTCTTCAAAAAGGTAAGTAATCTAAGAATACATGTAAAAAAAGTCTCCGACTGTCTAGAGAAGTATTTCAAGTCCTGCTTTAACACTACATGCAATGCAAACAAGAACGCACACCTCAGAGGAGCAATGCAGCAGCTTTAGCTTACACAGCTTATTACTGACATATAATAATTACTTAGAGGTAACTAAATCAAGCTGCATGTGCTCAACTCGCTCTATGTGAACTTTGTTTCACTGGGTGGCTGTTCTCACAGAGAAAATTAACTCTATACATACCCATGTAGTCATTTAATCCATATACATGCCCCTCCCACCTACACCTGCAATGCACTTCATAACCTACCATCCATTCAAACAGGTGATCATCATATGATGAATTTAATGAACCACCTTTTTTCAATCCCCACCTGCTGATCTATAACCTGATGCACCAGTCCCAATGCAGTAAAGCAAAGACACTTTTTGGGAGGTTCAGCATCAGGACACTAAGCCTTGTCCAGTACAATGAAAATTTAATGCATTAAGTTCTATGAGAAGAGACAGACTTTTGTTTATTATAGTTGTTGTATTTTATTTAAGGAAAAAATTTGGCCTGAGGAAAAAGAAACAGTAACTTGGAAGAAAACATACGAAGAAACATTTGGAGAACAAACTCAGGAATCCCTCCTCTGTCTGTCCAACATCTGGGGCAAAACTGAAAAGGTAAGACAGTTACCTAGCAAGGGAAATTAAGAACTGTCTTGTCCTCCAAACCTGTGACAAAAGCAGCTTTTGCCTCTGTGTAGACACATCTCACCAACCTAAGAGGAACTGGCTTCCCAATTTTAATGTGGAGCAGGGGGTCACCAGTAATACACTTAATACTGTAATAGAAACTATCTCTACATTACAGCCTGCAAATGAAAGGACAAAAGCAAGCTTTCCTGGTTTTCAGGGTGAATAGCAGCTAGCACTGTTGCTGCAGCAGAATAGGTTGAGTGACAAATTACTTAAAAGTATTTCATTGTGAGATAAGCATAAAGCTATACTCAAAAAAATGAAAACAGACTCCTGATGATGTATCTGTCAGCTAAGACAGCTGGAGAGTTTATAACGCACCATCTTGCACAAGCCAATTGCTTCAGCAGCTCTGCAGTACATACACAAGACTTAACATACTATTTAAGAATAAATATTTCTTGCAGGAGTCCATACGCTTATAACACATGCAGATCTTGTTAGGTTTTAGTTCATGAGGCACATAATCCATGCAGTGACAAGGACTCCTCCTGACCTGAACTCCTAAGTTTGGATAGCACTTCACCAAACCACAGGGTTCAGAACTTTCAGCTTCACTCCACCACGATCTTTTGTACAGCATAGCCACACCTAATTATTTTCTCAGTCACATCAACCAAGCACTCATTAACTGGGCTATCCTAATCAAGTACTGCAGTTTGGCCTTCAACCTGTAGTTTTCTTGTCTCTTCTCTGGTGTCTATGAAAGATAAGCTAAAAACCTACTTATTGTAGTAATTCATATATGTTACAAAACAATCCAAATGAACAAGTTTCTAGAAAAGTTCATGCATCTGCTAACAAATTGACAGACATCTAAAAGGGTTATTTTCTAAAAATATTTTTATCTGCCATCTGCACTAGGACCTCCATATGCAAAATGCAGAGTCTACAATAAGAAGCTGCCCTGAAACATAATTCTGGAGAGCTATAAGGAACTGAAGGATAATTCATTTTCTTGTATTACCATATTTTGAAAACTCACTTGATCTCTGTATGAATAAAGAACATTTCATTTTGAAAGAAGACACTCAATATGACATCTTCACAGAGACTAGAGCAAAGTCAAAGTGCTAAGAAGCCTCTCTTAGCCTTGAAATATTTTACAATTGCTGCTGCAAGTAGCATTTCAACTGTTTTTAATGAAAAACATCACAGACTTTTGAGAAATCAGTGTACTTTAAAATAGTCTGCTTTTAAAAATGCATCTGACATAGAAGTATTTAAGACAAAAATCGAGAAGTTTAATAGATAAACCATATGCCAAAAATACGCCTAAGCAACACAGAAGTGACAACCAAGCTTTGAAGTATTAAAGACAAGCTGGTAGTGTGAGCTGCTTGTTCACAATCAGCTACAGCTGTAAACACTGAAGACTGCTATCAAGTAAGACTTTTGTGAAGCCTGTAACAGACCGGTATAAAGATAGGCAAGACAGGCATCATTCCCAAACCAGTAATATATCCAACCTGTAAGAGAATCCTGCATTATTTAGTGTTGCAGACATTGTAGATACAAATGTCAAAAAAATAAATCTTGATGTAAGGAGATCAAGCATTTCCAAAGGTAAACAGTCAAAATTTACATAAGTACCCCCCAGAAGTTTAGGTTACTTGAATTATTTGAAATCA
>VXBC01004925.1:1908395-2050850 GCA_013399945.1 Ploceus nigricollis | reverse complement strand
CAGGTTAGAAACGGATTTATTCTCACTCTCTTCACTCCCCACTATAGCTTTTATTGCTTTCATTTAAAAACACATCAACAGTATGCTTCCTAGCCATCCTTTACTAAGTGATGCAGGTTCTTTCTGCAAATGTAGTTAGAATCTAGTTTCTTCTTTATAAATAAACTATAAACATTAACTCAGTGTTGTATACCATGCATTTAGTTTCTTTGTTTGCCTAAACGTAGGCAAAGCTAGGTTTACTCACTTTTAAAAATTAAGATAAATTTAAAACAGCTTTCCAAAAGTATGTTACCTCATGTGGAGGCAGGGTTAAGCAACATTTGTGATCTGGCTGGGAGAGAAACCTGGGCTTCAGGTCAGTTTGTCAAATGATGTTTTGAGCTTTAAATTGTCCATAGTATCAGTTGGACAAGGACATAGAGGCAGTTTTCAATTCTGTTTGCATTTTGCAGTGACAGAGGAGATAAACAGAGTGCCAAGCTCAGACTTCTACTGAGTTCAGCTAATTTGAGAGGTGTTAAAAAATGGCAGAGAGTTCGTAGAAGAAAAGTTTGATGAGGATTTAGTTTTGTAAAGCTTGCAAAATGCATGNATACAGCATAACTTTCCTACATAGCATAATACATATAGTAAATATCTGCGTAGAGCCATACAATATGTGTTTATCACACGTATATTTTCATAAAGGGCATTTAAAGTTTGACCAATTCATCTTCTCTGTTACAGTGATGCTGTCTACTTAATTTTCATTGCTGTTGTTAAAGAACAAACTATTAAAATAAGTGTCCAACCAAGAGTTTATACTGGACTGTCGGTAGCAGAAACCAATTTGCTGCAGGCTCAGTGCTTCCTATAAATCTAGGAGTGGATGTTGACTTAACAATAATTGACAGATGGATACGATCCTGTCAAGGAAATGAGCACATTTTGATGTCTAATTAGAGTTCAGAGATGGTTTTTAAAGCTTCTGTTCTTCAGCTGTTAGATATTATCTTCTTTTCAGGGAAGTGGATGCTGTTGCTAATTGTTTCTGAAAGTGAAATCAAACACCTCCAAATCGATATATACAAGCTTCTGGGAGAATTGAGATCCTGTCCAAATAGTTAAGACTTGTATTGACTGTTCAGGCTCTCAATTGTTCCTCTCTGCAATAGTTTATAGATCTTGCCAAGCTAGATGGAACATAGAAGATACTATCAAAAGCGACCTGCTTTGTCTCATTTTTTAGAATGTGGAAAACAAGGGGGTTACCAGTGACCTTGAAATCAAAGTAGAAGCGTAAGACCTTAATTATTCATAATAGGAATTTCAAGCTGTATAGCAATTCAGCTTTTACCACACTCCCTGGAACCAAGAAATATTAGAAGGCTTTCTGCTTTTATTTTGCCGTTTGTAAAAGACTTGACTAAAATCTTCAAATAATTTTGTACAAGAGGGTTTTGATGTTCTTTGGTGATAATGGCATTGTTTTTTTCAAGCACTTCTGCCATCATCCTTCTACTTTGTTGCCTAATCACATATTCCTCTCTTTTCCTGCAGAATCCCAAAATCCTATAATAAATACCTCTGGTTTTTAAAATCTCACTGCTAAGCCAGACACGTCCAAATACTAGTAAGTTTGTTGGGTTGTTGATTTCATGTCTGTTTCATTGAATACATTTCCATTGAAGCTTTAAGGTTCCTTCTGCCACAGTACTCAGTGACTCAGTCTCGCGTTGTGGGATCGTTTTGCTGGATCGGTCTGTCTCGCAAATGGGATGGGACTCTGACTGGTTGCAGACTTTAGGATTTATTATTTGTCTGTATCATACAAGCAAAAAGCAAGAGACACAGGGAAATAACATCTATGCAAATCTAGATCAGAGACAAGATGGCAGCTTATGCAAAGCTTTTTTCTACATATTCTTTCAACTAATAGCGTAAAAGAAAAGGTGTAAAGTCGTTTTACTTTAATAAGAAAAGGACTTATGTGGGTTTAATATTAACAAAAGGACTTCTATGAACTTCAAACAATACACAATAATTCATTATTTAAGATTGAAACTTTTTCTATCTTTGCAAAGCATACATCTAGGACTTTTTACGTCTTGAACTACTAATAAGTTCTTGTTCTTTCTTGTTCTTTATGATAAATATAAATGTATTCACTTGGTTCTTTACTTCTTAGCTTCTTATGAGAAGGTTTTGAAATTTCTCAGTCTGTCTTAGCTTTATTTATACTTTCTGGGGCTTTTTTGCACTTTCTGAAGTCTTTTACTTTTTTATATTCCTACAGTGTCGTGCACCTGATGTTTTGTACAGAAATAAAGTACTCAAACTTTGAGCAGCACTTGTTATCAGTGCCAGTAGATCAAGTCTTATAAATATGATTTGTAGAAATGAGTTTGTAGGTCTTCAAAATGAGTGGTAGAGTAATATAGAAAGCAAGATAGTTTTTTAAGTTGAACAAAAATTCAGAATATTGGAAAGAACCTATTTTCTTCTCCATCAGGATCTCATATTTATGAGAAGCAGCTTGATACAGCTCTAGAGCCCTGGTTCCCCAAATGCCAAATATTTTTTTCTCTGTTTTCTTCTTATTCACTACTGGGAACTAGGCTGGGAAACCGGTGCAACTTTTAATTGGGGAGAGATTGGAAAACAAACTCTGTCTGTATTTGACTTTTTTTTAAAAGTCTTCCTACAGATACAAGGTGTGATAGATGAACACACAACAAAACTGTTGTCTACTAATTCTCAGTTTCTTTATCTGGAGCTAGGACAAACTGTCAAAGTTATTCTTCTAAACAAAAAGGACGTGCCTACACCCCCCTTTTTTTTTTTCTTCAATTTCTGTATCAGTGTCTTGGCAAGGAATTGAAAGCAAAGTCTCACCTGTTGCAGTAAAGGCACATATCTGTAAGCATATAGCTATAATTCTTTATATCTGTTAATTAATTTATGACACACTGACCAGGCTAGGTAGGAGCAGAAAAAAATATTATCTCTTATTTGCTATATAAAAGGTAAGATGGTACAATAATTGTTCTGTGCAGCAGACATTTATCTCAGTTTCCGCTATAAACAGTTGTACTTCTTTAGGGGGATTCCTTAAAAATGAATCTGCAAGGGTCCAACCCACTTCATCTGTGACAGCTATTAAAACAAGGGACAAAAAAGGTGTTTGAGACTAGAAGTAATCTAGTCTCAATGTAATCTAGTCACAATGCACTGCTTTTGTTGCCAGAGCAGAAGCACTGTTAAAACAGTACTGCCTTAATAAGTCTGATTCTAAGAGAATCAGAAGATAAGAAGAGATAGAGAGATAAAAAGGGAGAAGATAAGAAAATTTCTTGACTTTTTTTTAGACAAGAAAACCGAATGAAACTGTTATATTCCTCTGTTCACAGAGATTTGAAACCTTATGTTTTCAGGAGAAGAGAAACTTAACATGGGGAAAAATACCATGAGGCTTTTCTGTGCTTCACTTTCTCTTGCCATGGTATGCTGGCTAGCTGAAGGTACCCTGTCAAAAACAGATGCAAAGAAAGGTGCTACCAAAAAAATGGAGGAAAAGGTAAGGGAAATAACTGAAATTCTTGTCTTATCTAACATGTGTAATGAATTAGTTGAACTTTGGTAAATGGCCTCTACCTCTGTTGAAACAGTGTTTAATGCATTTCCGCTGAAGCTGATACTCACAGATAAAACTTGAAACTGTCCTTTCCTTCAGCTTTTCTGTGTGTCACAAATGGTTCACTTCTTGAAACATATGATGTAGACTTCTGGAGCTTTATCCTCTATGCAAGTTGCAGAAGCAGGAAGTTTTGTCCCCTCAGGGAACACACTTCCATCCCTTTGGAAACCAGGGTGGGGAACAGTAGTTTGGGCCAAGAGCTCTAGGTCATTTACTGATGGAACGGAGCCTTGCCAATGGGAAGGCTGTATCCTGATGAAAGATTTTTTGCAGGCAGAAATGATTCAGAGTTCCACAATAATCAGAACAAGGAGAGCCAGCATACTGAAGGCTCTCTTCACTTGCCGAGCATGTTATTATTTCCTGTCATTATGCATGTACATCTGTCACTGTTTGTATTACTTGCTCAACATCTACCAGGAAGCAAATCTCATTTGCAGGTAGTGAGGGTAATGCAAGGTGTTAAGGCAGGCCATATCCCTAAATTCCTTACAATGGACCAATAGATGGCTTCTGCATACTAACCATGAACATCTCATTAGATCTTCTCGTTCTGTTTTTATCTGCTGGGTCAGTTGAAGCATCTTCCCTAAAGAAGAGTGTTTAAAATCTTGACTTTCACAATGTAGTGTTCTCAGACTAAAATATATCCAGTTTAAAAGTTGTCTTCAAATTCTTGGTTAAGAACTCCTAACCCATTTTTATTATTTTGGGGGTAACATGACAGAAAGCATTGATTAGAGAGCAGAGCACTATCAGCTGTCATAAATTATGTTCTTTACTCTTATAATGTCTTGGGTTTTGGTTTTTGTTTATATGCTTTCTACCTTCCAAACAAAGTTAAGTTTACTGATGATGACAAATCATTTCTGAGGACTTGTATGTTTCAGTTCTAAATCAAAGTGCTCTGCATAATTTAAAAGGAGTGCTCAGAGTTTAATGAAGTGATTTGTTTTGCTGTTGTTTTTAAAGTCTCTTGCCATCGAAAGTGACTGTTTCATATAACTGTTTCTAATAACTGTCTTCTCTCCACAGAAGCTGCATTCTGATAAAAATGTTCAGGATCGGGGATTGGTAGTTGTGGATCCAAAAGCAAAGGATATTATACTGGAACATAAAAGTTATTGCTCCAAGAAGATGAAGGAACGACATTTCTCAGGAGATGTTCTGGGATATATTACTCCTGTAAGTTGATACAATGAATAAAATTTGTGCTTTGAATGAATATGCAGCAGACTGTGCTAACCTGCTAGTTTGCATCCCTGTTTTAAAAGTATTTTTATAGTAATGGGGGCTGCTGGTCAAATACAATCAAATATCCAGAAAAGTATTTGAGACTTGACTTGGGGTTCAGGTGGTCTCAAACCCTTGTTCTCTCATCTGTCTCTTGGAGGATGTCTAGGTTCTTTAGGAGGATGAATATTGTTTTTCTTCTTGGTGGTGTTGAGCAATACACTTAGAACAGGTAGCTGGATGTGCAGCTGCAATGGGAGCTGCAGCTTGTGCCTGGGTGAGAGCCCCAGGCAAGGGGCTGTGACCTGGTGCTGACTTTTCAGACAGCAAAGGGCACAGGGACCTGTGGCAGTGGCCAGGTGACTGGACACTGGGACACATCAGGAGCCAAGGGCTCAGCAGAAAGACCCCAGACTATCACAGGAATGGAAGCTACAAAACTTGGGGATTCCTTTATTGGGGGTCCTTCCTCAGATGCACAGCTCGAGCTGTTTCTGTGTTACTGCACCACAGTTAAATTGCTTTAGGATTTCAGACATCTGGGACTCTGCCATGGGCAGAGCCAGTGAAGAAACCCTGTGTGAGTGTGGGGTGTGCAGGGGGCCAAGAGGGAAACCGCTGAGGTCACTGGAGTTGCCCTCAGCAGTGAAAGTTTGGAGTGGTGGGAGTATGACTGCCAGAGTGGCTCCTAGCTGGTCAGACAGGGAAGCTTCCTTAATGCTGGTTTTGACAGGGGTGAGAGTATTCTCCTGTCAGTGGTGAGTCAGGGGAAGTTGCAGTGAAGTCAGAACAGGAGGGCTGCAACTCAAACCTGCTAAATCAACAGTAACAATTGTATGCTGCCAAACTGATGTCAAACTGATGTCTTTTGCTATCCTGTCTCCTTCAAAGCATTCTTTCTTGAATGATAAATGTTTCATCCTTCTTTTTAGAAGATGCTTTTCACTTGTTTTTGTCTTACACTGGTCAAAAGACAAATAGGTCTTTATAAATTTTCACCTTTCTCAAGTTCTCTTGAACATAAATTCAGAGTCTGTAAATTCAAAACTGTGTGGGAATCTACAAGCCAGTTGCTGTAGTTCAGGTGAATTAGCACAATTTGAAGATTGCCTTTCATGTAGCTAGCAGAGCTTCCAGAGTACTTTCTTATTTAAATGAAAGCAATATCCCAGCAGATTTCCTCAAATGAATGAATAGGGATCTAGCAGATGGTTACATTTCTGTTAAAGAGTTCAGATTGGTCAAAAGTAAAATGAACTGTATATCTTACTTCTGAGTCTCTCACTTTTTTCCTCTCCTTTTTTTTTCAAGTGGAACAACCATGGCTATGACATTGCTAAAATATTTGGAAACAAATTTACACTAATCTCACCAGTTTGGTTACAAGTGAAGAGGAGAGGGAAGGAAAGGTTCCAGTTCACTGGGCTCCACGATGCTGATCAAGGTGTTGTTTTTTTTTCTTCGAATATGAATTGCAATATTGTTGCAGACTGGGTAGATTTGGCATACTAGGTGGGTTTTGCTGACTCTGCTACATGGTGAAGTACTTTCATCCATTCAATTTTTTTGTGTTTTCTTCGAATTGAACTTCTTTCTGTCCTCACGTGCTTCCACACATATACATAGTTTATTTGTCAGAAAATGTAAGTGGGAAGATTGGCTTTTCCACCATGCTGTCCATGAAACCCCTCTTAAAAAAATGAAAGGACAAAGATCCTGTACAGGGAAAAACAGTCTTTGGTGTTGCACTGTGCAGTTGTTTACCTGTTGTGGGTTTTGGTTTTTTTTTCTTTGCAAAAAAACCTTTAGGTGAATTTGTTTTAGAAAGGGAAGATAAATTTAATTTGAAGATAATTTTTTCCTTTCATTGTGAGGAAAGTGGCAGCAAGATTAAATTTCAGCTAGTATGTATTAGTTCATGGTTTTGAAGTTGATTGAATGTGAAATTTCATTTGAAATAGCTATAATTCTTACTATGTTAGTGCCTACTAACAAATTCATCCTAGTGCAAAGACTGCCAAGAGGAGTGAATGGGACACTTTAAAGTACCATCTGAAAAGATCAAACATTCCTCCCAGGTGATGCCTGGTGGCCGCAGAAGGGTTATTCTGAGTAGGCGCTAGGGTAGCTTCCATAGTGAGGCAGAACTAAGCAGGGAGGGGCTGGGTGGGGACTATTGTAAGGCTGTAGTGAATGCTGTGGTGCAGGTTCATGGCTTCAGATTCCGTGCATCACAGGATGTTCTGTCTGGGTGGATTATGAACTGCTAGTCTGTGGCAGGAAGATGTGTATAATGAAGCTATGCTACATAATTTGAAGAATGCTTAAAAATATGTTATCATTGTCAACATCATTTATATTTTATCAGCTGTCTTACTTGATACTGTTTGACAGGCTGGATGAAAGATGTGAGAAAAACCTCCAAAAACATAAAAATAGGTGAGCCTCTGGTTTATGTTTGTTTGCTTGCTTTTTATCTTCTTTAGCTTCTAGGAGAGGAAAGTAAGGCTTTCTTCCAGGTCTGTATGGGAGGAAGGAAGATTACCTTAGCACACCTCTAGGAAGAAGATGTCTGAGAAGAAAAATTAAAGCAGTTAACTGTAGATAGTTAAGTAACTGAAGTGTTGGCCCTCTTGTTGTCTTTAGGTTTTGCCTTAGCTTCTTGTCTCTGAATAAATCCTGGGTTACAGTGCCCTCCATGGAGGGATACTAGTCTATAACACTGTGTGCCTCCCTGGGGAAAGAAGTCTTCAAACTTGTTGCTTGGGGTTCTGTGTAGTTAAAATTAAAAAAAAAAAAAAAATCTGAGTCAGTCAGTCAGACTTTCCTGCATGATAGAAAAGTCCTGCTTTGTCTCTTCTCCCCTTAAAGCTGGGAACTCATGGGATGTGCTGCAGTGTGTGTCCTTAGGGAAAATGTCAAACATTGCTGTAGAGATTCTGCTGTGCTAGACTTCTTACATTTGTCTATAGCAAGAATTCTGTGGAACTGTGAAATGCTTCTTGATTCAGAAGGGAGTATGAAATTTGAAATGTATTAGAAAAATTGAATGCTCAGTCAGATATTTTAACGTACTTCAGCTGCCAGAGGATAAAGCCTTTAAAATCTCTCTATACTCTTCTAAAACACTCTTTTACAACCATGGTAGTTAGAAGGGGCTTAGACAGAGCTCCATAAAATCCATTGCCTTTTCCTGAAGGCATGATTGTCAACTGTTCAAACAGCAGTTTCCTGTCTATTTTTTTAATGTTTTGTGTTTTTAGAAAAAAAATTACACAAGCTCAAGTGCTTTCCAAAAGTAAAAATTTGTCTTAAGGCATTGAGTTGAGTAGAAGAGTGAAGTAATGTAGAGCTGTGTATGGAGTAAATTAGAATTTGAGGTGAACTTTTCTACCTCATTATTGTGGTCGAAGAGATGCACAGCTTAAAGATTGGTGTCTTGTGTTGTTGCTGGTTTAACTTTGCTTGAGGTCCTGAGTGGTAGTTCAGTTAAGATCGTTCAATCAAATGAAGGTATCTTCTCTTAAAACTTGCATCAGTGCTGATTGTTAACTAAACTTGATTGTTAACTAAACTTAAAATGAAGAAGAATGTTCTATAGTGTCAATTTATCTATGCTGCTGAAGTTGGTCAGAGTGAAAAAGCAATGATCTCAGTCATGGGATATGATTGTTAGTGGCATCTCTGCTAGTATCTGCTGTATTCTGTTTCTGCAGAAACATTCCAGTGTAGATAATAAATTCCTTATTTTCTCTAATGATTGACAACTTTGCCTGATAGTGCCTCGAATTTTGTTTGATGGCTGGGCTTACCAAGACTTTGAGAGTGTTTTTGGCAGTGAAGATGAGATAGAGGAGCTTTCCAAGAACATTGTTCTGCTAGCCAAGGTAAAAAAGCTATTTATGATGCTTGTAAAATAGTGTGAGATGATACTTGATTCCTTTTGTAATAGTTGTTTTCTCATATCTCGTGATTTTGTATTCTACAAAATAAAATTTGCTCAAAACAATATTGAGGTAAGGTTCTTAATAGTGTTTCTTAGTATGTATCCAGTTCCTGTAAATATGAAATGTAGCAACATTTAAGTGCAGGTGACTATGACTCTAATGTGCGACTACATCAGTCTGATCAGCATAACCTTGTTGTCATTGGCAGCTGCACTCGTGATTTTTGCCTGCTTTAAATTACTTTTGCATTTCTATTAGAAATATAATTATTGAGCTGTGGCTAAACTGCTTAGTGGTATTTTCTGATAGGCAGAAAAAGGGTCATGGGTGTTTCTGTACAGGAATGAATTCAGGCTCAGTGTGGTAAAACTAAGGAGCCACTTTTAATACCAAGAATCACTCACTGGTTATGTATTACTGAACAGTTTTGTTCAGATCAGGTCTGATCAACCAGTTTCCTCAAAATGTTAAGAGACTAGGGAGAGGAGAAGGCAAATTTTGCTAAGATTTCTGGCCAACCCCTTTCCTAATGGCTTCAGAGCTATCCCATATGTGAGAATAGACAATTGCACCCAAAAGACATTCAGCATTACTGGTTGATTCGTGGCAGCCTGTTTATTTATTGTCAGAGTAAGAGTTCCCACTTGCTACATGACATGAAGAAATCTTACAGTGCTCTAGAGGAAGTCGGATGTAGAGTTAAACTGAGTAATTTCTTAAAATTTGTAACCGATATGTCAATTTTAGGTCCTCAGTAACACTTGACCTCTTAAGGATGTCAACTGAGGTACAACAGTATCCTTGATCATGCTAAGAATAAATTATCAAAAGAGAGAGTTATTTTGGGAGATATTTGGAATCATGTCTATGCCGAATTAGCATTTACATCTTCAGACTCAAGAGATAGAGTTTTTTCCCTGATATGCAAGTAAAAGTGTGTCAAATTAATTGCTTAACAACTACCTTTCATTAATGTCTGAATTTTCCTAATACAATATTGGCTTTTTCTGTAAGAGTAGGTATCATGGATAACTAATAGAGATTGTCAACTTTTGCATGTTTGTGTTTGTTAAATGATTTAAATTTCTCTTGGACTTCTCCATGAAATGCTGTGTTAAAGATGAATCTGGTATAAGAATACAAAGCATGTTCAATCTGTAATAGTACAAGAAAAATAACTGCATGGTCATTAACTGTGTGTTGTTGACAATTCTCTTTATTTAGAATGAAAATTTTGATGGCTTTGTAGTTGAAGTGTGGAGTCAACTGGGAAATCAAAAGCAAACGTGAGTATAATTAATCTCTAGGATGCAATTCCTAAAAATCAGCTCCTTTAAAGCATCCTTTTAATTTGTCCATGTTGATTTGAGTATGTCTTTATAAATAAATACACTTAATTCTAGGACAACTAAAGGTTGTTCTGCTTGTCTTACAATGAAGTAGAGGGTTTTACCTCACTCTACATGAGATCAAAGATTACATCATAATCTTCACAGTGGGTTTAGCAGGCCGTGTTAGTTTTTCATTCTTGAGTTTTGCATGATGTAACTTGTACAAGGACATAGAGGGTACCTTGGTTGCGCACTCACTCCCATGTTGGCACTGGCCTTTATCATAACAGTGTTTGGTTTGGGTTACTGCGTGAGGCTTGGAACTGTGTGATACTTTCAAGACCTAAGGCAAACGCCAAACTTCTGCTTCGCGAGGAAAAGGCAGAATATGGTGGTGAAATTATGGTTCGGTGCAGGAATCTGAAGATTTTGTGTTAGTTTCTCAGGAAATTCAGGTATCCATTTCTCTAAAGCACAGTGTTTCTTACAGATCTCCATTGCCTAAAATGTCTGGGGGAAAATAGCTTCAAGAAAGCTGCAGAGAATGCAGACTTCATTGTGGAAGGCTTTCACCTTTCAAAAAATGGTTACTTCAGGTTATTCTGGTTAGGGCAAATGCTTCTGACTGATGGCATATATTAGTTACTTCTCAAACTGAGTTTACTATTAGCAGTCCTACCTTTTCCCTATAAAATTAATGCTTGGGAACAAAAAATTGAAACTGCAAAATCTTTTTTAGCTTTATAAAGGGCTCCATCAATTGCCCTGCAATGAGTAATCCTTCTGCTATATGCTCTTGCTTATAATTTGGTAATTTGCCAGGTTGTTCCTAAGAGCTTATCTGTATCCTAAGCTCTGAACCTAGTGCAGTGTCTTAATAAAGTAGCCAAGAAGGTGACTGAAGCAATTAGTAACTGCCAGTCAGAAGTGGGTGGTAGTGGTCATTTTATTTAGTGTGCTGACTGTATTTAAGTAAAATCAATAGTTTTCCTCTTAGTTAACATGGATATAAGGCAGACTGTGTACCTGTCATTTTAAGACTCACTGAAGATCATTTTAAACACACTGGCATGAAAGTGCTGTATTGCAAATGAAACACATGAGCAAAACATACTTTTCTATTAGCTCCAGGGTGGGTTTATTTGTGGCATGGTAAAAATACTGCTCTCTGCCAGGAGCAATGTTGGTTTAAAACAGTGTTGTTTCACAGAATCACAGAGTAAACTGAGTTGGAAGGGATCCGCAAGGATAATCGGGTCCAGCTCCTGTCCCTGCACAGCACCATCCCCAGGAGTCACATCATGTGCCCCAGTGTGTTGTCCAAAGGCTTCCTGAGCTCTGTCAGGCTGGTGCTGTGAGCTCTTCCCTGGGGAGCCTGTTACAGTGCCCAAGCACCGTCTGGGTGGAAAACCTTTTTCTAATATCCAGCCTAAACCTCCCCTGATGCAACAACTGTTACCAGAGAGAAGAGGTCAGTGTCTGCCCCTCCTCTTCCCCGCAGGAGGAAGTTGTAACTGCAATGAGGTCTCCCCTCAGTCTCCTCTTCTCCAGGCTGAACAGACCAAGTGACCTCAGCTGCTCCTCACCCAGCTTCCCCTCGAGGCCCTTCACCATCCTTATGGCCCTCCTTTGGACACTCTCTAATAGCTTTACATCATTTTTATATTGTGGCACCCAAAACTGCCCCAGCACTGGAGGTGAGGCCGCCCCAGTGCAGAGCAGAGTGGGACAATCCCCTCCCTTGCCCAGCTGTGCCTGATGCCCCTCAGGACAGGATTGGCCCTCCTGGCTGCCAGGGCACTGCAGACTCAGATCCAACTTCCCACAGACCAGGACCCCCAGGGCCCTTTCCACGGCACAGTTTATCTAACTGTGTGCTGGACATTTTGTCCAGAAGGACACTATGAGAAACAGGTGTCATAAAAACTGTTCGTACTACAGGAGATACTGCTGTTTAGTTGCCTCAAGCCTTCAGTTACCTGAGTGTTATTCAGGTGAAGCACCACTTCCATTCACTATTTGTCTGTTACTCATAGAAAGGAGTGGGAAGTATTTTCCCTAACTTCTGAAAAGGAAAGGGTTATTCTCATGCCGTATAATGGTAACTGGATCCTTTTCTCTGAGTTGGTAATGCATAATTGTATGTGGCCACTGTGAAAAACACTTAGGGATTATCCTAAGTGTGAGATTGTTTGTCACGAAAGCGTAAAGGGAAACAAGTTAGGAACTGCAGGTTTTCTTCCATTTTAAGACCTGATCTAAGTGCTTAATTGGAAACTCATCAGTGGGTTTTTCCTCATTTTATTGCTGTGTCCCTAGAAATTATTAGGGTGTTTAAGTTGAACAGCGCCTTGGGTTGGGCTTGCAGCATTCTGAATTATGCCAATTGAGACAGAGAGCTGAAGCTGGGCTCAGTGTGCAGTTACAGCCTTTTTGTGAATGTAGGAGACTCACATCATTACATGGTAATTTTGTCTTATGATGCTTCTAAGTTGTGGGGCCGTTGTCTTCATTTTGAGATTGTGTTTTCCTATCACTAGCTTTGAAACTCAATGGCTTGGCTATCCAGTGCCCAGGAGTTTTCCCTAATAATGTTTTTTGGAGGGAACAACTTCTTAGAACAGATCTTAAGGGGCAAAATTAAGTGAATTTATTACGTTGGCAAGCCTGTATTTTTATTGCACTTTGAGTGCTGTTACTTTGGGGTCAGTTCATTTCGAGTAGCAGAGCAGAGTTTTTTCTGGGTAAGCATGGGTGGGCTTTTGGTTTGCTTGTCACTGTCAGAAGAGTTGGAGCAGCGCAATGCCTCCTTTCGCCCACAGCGTGGCAATATTGTAACGCGAGTCACACCTGATCTTCCCTCAGCTTGTGTCTTTCAAAAGTGCCAAACACCGGTAGTAAAGCAAGTTCTTAACCTTGGAAAGGTGGGGATTGTTTCGCAGGAGATGTCAGCATAGAGGTGAACCCTAATCCTTTGGAGAGGTGAAGTGCTTGTAGGATGGTATTTGTGCATGCTCTAAATAAAGCATGTGTTGTAACTGTTAGGCGAAGTGTAGGCTTTCCTGGTTCAGATCCTTCAAGGTCAAATGCCTGGAAGGAGTTTAACCTACTTCTAGTTCAAGGGACAAAAGATCATAATGATGCTCCTGAGAACAGATATTTTGCCTTCAAACTACTTTCAGAGCAGTCTGACAATACAAGGAGACCTGCCTAGCTAATATAGTTTATTCATATTATTTAATGTGAACATGTTTTAGTTTAAAATAAATTTTAAAATCCCTGTTTTTCCTGACATACAAGGAATAATCTCACATAAGCAGTTAGCAACAGGTTATTGAAACTCAACACAGCCGCATAAAAATGTATGGGTATACGCTGCAGCTGCCAGCTTGCTTTATGCAATGTCATTGCAGTGGTGTCGATTTAGGAAAAATATTACACAGAGAATCATTATGGTTTTCATTTTTCAAAACCTAAATTAAGTGCATACCTAGCCATTAAATTAATAAATGGCTCTCATTTATGCTATATATTTCATATATCTATGTTGAGGGGAAAGCTATGGAAATTATGATGTTTTTAACTGTGTTATAGATGTTTTTAACTGTGTTATAGAAAAGATCTGAGATCCCATCCAGTGCGTTGCCTTAGTGGTGCAGGAACACTTGATACAGCACAGGTTTCTCTATCCAGCTTAAAACGACAGTGGGGGGTGATTTGCTTATGGAACATTTGTGCCTGATACGGTGTTTCAGCTATGAAATCAGCATCCACTCTCTAAAGACAACGTGCAGTGATACTTTCTAGCAGAGTGCACCCAGAAGCAGGTGAGTCTGCAAAAGAATCTGAAAACCTGATAATTAGTGTCCTAACTCACCAAGAAACGGGGCTATGATTTAAAAACTACTTCGTATATCAGAAAGCTGGATTAATTGCAGCTGAAGGTCTCTTCCCAGTTGACCTCAGGTGAGCAAGTGTCCCATGAGATACCTCTTTTTAATAGCTGAACCTGCATGTTGGATGGGCATTTTCATGACACATGCTCTCCCTTGATGTTGGGGCTTAAGAATTGCCTAAAAGCTTTGTGGTGATTAAATTATGTAAGAATCTTCATCTAACAGGGTAACAGTGCAAGCTCTTCAGTAACACATAAATCCTGTGACCAGCCTCTTTAAGAACCTGTGATCACTGAGCACTTTTAAAATTAGGTAAACTTAGACGCTTCTCTCCCAGCCCTTTGCATGGTTCTAGAAAACCTTTATTTTTGGGGGTACTCAAGTCAACTTTAGAAATGAGTGAAAATTTTTCCTTTAAGGCCCTAGGAGTTATCTAAGAGTCTTCAGTTTCCTGTTTATTCTAGCTGGCATCACAGGTGAGGTGAAATGTTGTTATAACAAGTTATGTTGCTGGCATCCACTAAAACATGAAATTCTGTGGTTTCAGGCTCACTAAATATCTTCTGGGTTATGTCTTCTTAAGCAGAACTACCTCAAACTAGTTTGGGATTTTTCTAGAACAAAAAATTTTTCAATCATTCTGGTTTGGGGTTATAGAATTGTTCTGTAATGCTTAGCAGACTAAAGTCTTAAATTATGTAAGTCCTTTGTGCTGCTTTATTTTGCATATTCATTAAATGTCGATTTATCAACATTATCAGTTTTTATAAGAGAATTATGTGCCTGAATGTATCTGTATCTGCCTGCTTTCATGTTAGACATCCTGAGCAGCCTCTTCTCTGGCTGTTCATGTAGGAGCCTTGGTGTCTTGAGTCTTACACAGCAATGCATGCTGTGCATACTTTCACATGTTTAAAATGGCATTAGGATCTTCAGTTTAGGTTCTTAATTTTAGAAATAACACCTGTTCCATCTAAAGAACCTGAATTGCTTTGATATGTGTGTGTGGGCCTGTTTTGGCGGCTTTATGTTATAGCTTTATAACACTTCAGGTTCTTGCAGATGTCTAATACAGATACTTTGAACTACCCTCTGTAGCACTGGTACCTACTTCTTCCCTGTGTTTTCTGGGAATAGAATTATTAATATACACATCACAGTGGCATCAAATTTAATGGGAGATGAAAGACTGCGTCTAACTGATGCTGCCTCCTTTCATGCTAGCAATCATTGCACAGTGAAAAAGGGTTCAGCTGCCCACCTCTTACCCTAACACATAGGAAAGTAGTCTCCTAATAGAAATTTAAATGAGCTGAGATATCCTATGCAGATTATACCTCAATTCTAATCTGTTTTGTGGCTTCTTATAGTTTAAACCTACTTCTTAAATAACTGTCTTTTTTTTTTTCCAAAACTATCTTGCCTGATTTTGCAATAAAATATTCCAAGTTATTCATCTCATGGCATTTAAGTTTAGAACTGTACATGGCAGAAATATTGAGAGATGTGAGCAGGCAAAGGTTCTCTTGTTTATTTAGTTAACAGCTAGACAAGACCATGTCTCACTTACTAATCTCAATTGTGGGTTTACTGGGTGGGTTTATTTTTCTCCAGAGACCTAGATATGTTGTGAAAAAGGCCTAATACACTCCTAATACTCTCACAGGCTACATAAAAATGCACACAATATTCTGATCAATCCAGCATTACTTGACAGATGGCACTGCCATCACACAGAATCAATCTGAAAAACGTGATTTTTTTTGTCACTCTATGCAGAAGATGACCTTCAGGCATCTTATTATGTTGGTAGGAGTATAGGAGGAAAAACTCTTCTGGTAGTTTTATCCTTCATGTTAGTCCCTGAAAAATTAATTTATTAATCAAAGATTTGCCATAATTCACTCCAGTTTCTTGGTATTAACTAGGCAGTGAAATGGCAAAAAAGTGCGATTTCTTTTTCAAGTAGACAGCTTTATTTTGTCCAATTTTCTTGACAAGGCATAAATTTTAGGGAGCAGTGACTCCCAATTTGTGCAGAAAGATGGCTGAAGTTGGAAAGCTGCAAAGCTTTGAAGGGTGGTGTAACTGAAGGGAAGGGTATGAAAACCTTTCATATCTTCTGCAAGACCTTTCAAATGCATTCACATCCCACTCTTGTGCACTGAAGTAAACTGTTCTACAAGGTGTTCAAAACGCAGTAGACCAGCAATTCTGGAAAAAGTGATTTTTGGAAAAATAAGCTCACCACAAACTATGGGTGATGAAAACTTGGAGATCTACATACTTTACAGGGGACAAGGTACTTTGAAATCATAAACACGTGGAAAATTTACCTACCAAATAGTAGTGATAAGAGAAGGCCTGAAATAGTATGAATGAAGTAGACCTTAGTTAGCTCAAGATAGAATCTTAAAGCTGCCAATATTTCAGTAGCTGCTCTGAAGTTAAACTTGACTATAGTGAAGTGTCTGGTAAATATTTAATGAAGCTTTTTAGGAAGATTGATTCTATTCCTACTTTCCTGTACCTCATTATAATGTTTAAAATGTCAGTAGCTTTTCTTTCAAAATTGCCTATGGTAACATTGGAGAATATTGCATTTAAAACACTGGAAAACACTGTTGGGACACAGTAAAGACTTAATTTATAGCACAATAAATGAAGTTCTGCTATTGCTCTTTGGAGCAGAGGGAAAAGTGCACATTTGATTTACTTCATCTATCTTGGCCAGCACATGGAAGTGAGCCTAAATTCAGTCTTTAGCCATTAATCCTGCCTGATTTGCCAGAAAGTTTTCAGGACCCAGAACCCTGGCTTGACAGGTTAGTGAAGGGTTTCTTGAGCAAAAATCTGCAATTGTCTGGCTGTCCTTTTTCTTCTTGACCTCCTTCAAGTTGAAGGTAATTATTTTTCAGTCAGATCAATACTCATTGAATTTTGTGGGGGGAGGGTAGGAAGAGGCTGTTTAGATGTAGCCTGTTTTAGAGTCCTGAGTGCACCAACAATCCAAACTGTATTCCCATCCCTTTTTCAGGCCACAAATCTCTGTTCTGTGTTTACAGTTGTAGGTTATGGGTCTACACTTACATGTTTCAAAATATGACTTTTTTTGTGCAGTCACTGTTTTTGTGGGTATGTCACTGCCTTTGTGGATCAGTTTTTGCCTGTGCAGAATGGGAGTGAGGATGTTAACCTTGTTTCTAAATGGAAAAATTGTTATCTTGTTCTGTACCTATGCTAAGTTTCTTTGTCCTATCCCGCCCTTCTTTTTATCCCCTCATATTACAAAGAGTTAAAGTCAGCAAATGTTTTGCATGGAGTAGAGTTCTCAAAACTCCTACAACTAACGAAGGCAGCCAGGCAGAGAAGAGAGATCCCCGCTGATGAACACTGTAGAATAATCTCAAGGCAAGAGGAATTGATTCTTTGGTCATTTAAAATTTAAATTTATCTTATATGTAGCATCTCTGACATCTAATAAAGGTTGAATTATACTGTAGTTTGGGCATAATTAGTTAAAAAGGTCACTAAGCCATGAGATACAAATCAGTGGGAAAGCTTGCTTACCTAGTTTTAATACTGATTATAGTTTTTGATAAGATTATGTCATGTAGGAGTTGTGATAGATGTGTATGTTTGTGTCAATAATTGTCTGTTTGGCTTAGTGTTGTAATTTTTTGATGTGTTCCTATGGAAAAGGATTTTTCTGTGCTAAAATTGCTGTGTCTGAATAGTGACACTCCTAACGTGGAGTGCATGTGGTAAAGTAGCAGGGGGGAAAGCTGTCGGCTTCCCAGAAGCAAGAATGGTAGAAATACATGCTGCAGACAGACCAAAAGTTGATTCCTGTAATCCCATGTCTTCCCCCAGAAGAGAAATATAGGTGGCATTTCATTGTTATAGGTGATAGTTCATTGTTAAGGGCTGTTCAGCACAGCCAGCTCTCAAATTGTAAGCACAAAATATTGCTGGTATTGGAAAGATGATAAAACATGCTTTATTTGCTTGCCAGGATTTTGAGAGTAATGGCTTTTGTTGGCCCTAGGAGGTTTTCATCAGGCATCAAACCATTTCAGGGAAAATGGAAATACTTGGTTACCTTTGGATAGTGTTTCAAGCATAATCACTGTGATGGATAATTATATAGGAAGAGCAATAGCTTCAGGAAAATATCTCTAGGATTATATTGCCTTGAAAGGCAGTACCAAGATGTTGTTTCTGAGAGTTCAGGTCTAATCCAGTTTAAGTGGGGCAAACAGCTTGGATGGTGGCTTCTGTCTATTCTGCCTTTCCTGCTTAAGCACTTTTAGCCTCCTGGAATGGATGGTGAAGTTGCTTTCTATTTGGTTCTGGTTTAAGTGTAGTCCTAAACAGATGTAGAGTTCTGTACTAATATAATCTGACTGTGTTTGTGGATCCTTGTGGCCATGTGAAAAATAGGAAAGTTAACTTTGTTCTGAAGACTCAAATGACTTAAGAAAGGCACTCAGAAGGGCCATGTTTGTAGTGCAAATTTAAGGTAATCTTGGATTCCTCTTAAGATGACATTAAACTTAGTTTCTGCAGATTGAAGGTTTTTCTATTAACATCAACCTTCCAGTTAGGAGTGCTAAAACCAGTTTGCATGAGGATTTGAAAGTTTATTTTACTATTGAAATACCAAGAATATGGATATGAAAATCAGCTTTTGTCAAAGTCTTTATTTAAATGACGCAGAGAGAAGATGCTATTTCCAGATACGACATTGTCAAACGTGTATTTTGTAGGTATACAGTGAAGTGTGGAGAAACAAAAGGATTACTTATACAGGAAAAAAAACAGCAGAAGAAATGTTTCTGAACACAGGCCTCAGAAATATCCCTTGAAGAGTGCATGTTCTGCTGTGAAAGTATCTTCACAAATTCTTGTGTGCAGCAACACAGTGGCAACTTTATTTTCTTCAAAATTTGGTTCTTCAGAACAGTATTTGGTTCTTCTATTGATCTAATTCTTTTCACCAAAAATGACCTCAAGAAGTGACCTGCTCTGATAAAGTATGCTGTCTTGTTTTACATGCTAACAATGCATAGTTAGAAAAATAAAATAAAACTAAGAAACACTTAGAACCCCAGGGCGATCACCAGTTCCAATAAAACTAAGACTGTCTCAAGCAGTGCTGTGTTCACAGTCCTTAAAGAGAGTAAACGTAATCAGTCTTCCTAATTGTTTTTTTCTGCTATGATAATTTGCAACAAATTGTGTTTGTCTCTCTTGCCAGCTGCATCTTTCCAATTATTACTACTGTTACTTGTTCTTGTCAATTTATAGCAGCAGTTTTCCTGCCTTTCCCTCTAATAGTATATTTTTATTTCAGGGAGTTGATTCACTTGCTCACTCACCTTTCTGAAGCTTTGCATGAAGCACAACTTAAACTCATACTGGTCATCCCTCCTGCAGTTGCAGCAGGGTGAGTATTCCTCTTTAGATGGCAGTTTTCATGTGAGAAATACTTTCTTGTCTGATAAACAGTAAGTTCAAAGCTTTGTTCAAAGCTGTGCAGTTTAAAAGAAGAAGAAATTATTTGGGTTTGATTGGTAGTCCTTTCTCCATGCACGTTGCACTGAATAGTCTTGGTAACTATGTGCATTCATGCATACCTCTTAATTTTTGATGTGATAGAGGAGCCAACAAGAAGAGGTGCTATGCTGGACCTTGTTCTCCCCCACACTCCAGCTGGGGTGTCATGAGAACAGAGTAGAGAGGCACAGTTTCCTCCCTTGACCTGCTGGCCACACTTCCCTTGGTGCAGCCCCAGATGTGGTTGGCTTTCCAAGCTGCAAGTGCACAGTTGGCTAATAATTGCATAGTTGGCAATGCAAGATTATTTTTTTCCCCCAGGTTTCCTTTCTTCCTCTAAGATGTTCAGCAACCCTATTGCCTGCATATGAAAACTCAGTAATGTAAGTCAAACAGAGAAGCATTGTTAGGTACATTTTCAAATGAGAGTCAGTAGACAGCTAACAAAAAATATGACAATTTCTTATTTTTCTAGCTTTGGCCTATACAGCAGTATGGATAGGCTCACAGCCAGTGCAGATTATGGCAGTTCAACAGCACAGTTTCAGGACAGTGTTGTACAGCCTCCTAAACTTCTTGTAGGCTGTCACATCTTTCAGTGTACATTCATTTTCAAAGTGCCGAAAAGGCTGAGAAAATTGAATGCCTGAGCAGTCTGGTAAATGTTGCTTCTGTGGCTGGACTTTTCTCTGCAATGACCTCAAGTTTTCATTGAGTTTTATGAGGGGGTCCTATAGCATGTTGGGGAAATAAAGCATTTCTACTTACAGCTGTCTGTGCAGACTTCAGTGCATCTGGCTGAAAAGATTCAGGATCCTGTAGCAGGTGACTAAAAGGTTGTCCGTGTGCTGAGGTCAGTTAGCATCTGCCCTATAACTATGGTGTCACCTCTTCTGTAGGTTAGTAATGTAATCCCATCCAAACCAATTCCTGAATATAGGTACTTCCTACCATCTTAAGACTGTAAGCCCAGAACAATATCTACCTAATTTTGTTCTTCCATAGCTGCCTGAAATCTGATTGCAGTTTATTTTCTGTAAAGTATGTACTTGAGGGTACTTCTTGTTTCTTTATATTTTCCTCTGTTGCATGCTATAACTGATTTATATGCTTACAAGAAGTAGCTAGTTTAATGCAAAAATCCCTTTGCTTCCTGTGTGGGGCTGGCCACCCAGTTTTGATAGGCAGAGAGAGAGAAACAATGTGTTGATGACTGTGGCAAAAGAAAACAATACATTCTATGTAAATTGATAAAGTAGACAGTTTTGTAAAATATTACCTGTGCAGAGTCCTTTACTTAAAGGACTGAAGGCCTAGCTGCATTTTGAGGAGATTCCTTCATATCCCTTAAGCACCTATGCTTTTACCTTGGCTCTGGATCATTAATCCTCTAATTTCTTGCAGGTTTCTCTGGAAAATTGTGTGCTGGTATGCCTTCGCATTGCATGACTTTTCAGTGGTGCTAACAAGTACTTTGAGTTTCTTCCGATATGGTTAAATCAAAAATAATGCAAAATTAGTGTGTCTTATCTTCTGTCTGTCATTTATTCCAATCTTTCATGCTGCCCTCTTATATCCTACATCTCATCCCAATTGATAGTTACTTTAAAAAGTAATTTTCTGTTGCTATTAATTTTAGTCTATTACAGGTAAAGCAAAACAGAGCATTTCAAAACATTTTTCTAAAATGACTTATCAGTCACTGCATCACACAGATGCTTTTTAAAATGCTAATGCATGCTCTGGTAGAATTTAAGTAATTGCTATAAACACTGTTCACGTTTGAAGTGCATTTGTGCTTTGAGTGGTAGGGAGAAAGTGGAGAATAGCATAAATCTCAACATTCCTGTTCATTGCGATACCTACTGACGTTACCAAGGTCAGCCAGAGGGACCTAAGTCTGTTTTGTTTCTCTAAGTCATGTGGGGCTCTACAGTCTATTTTTTCTAAGTCTCTAAACAAGAGTTGGAGCCTCTATAAAACCTCTGTATTCTTAACCATGTTTTGCATGGACCAGAATTTCCATTTTTAAGATAACTACCTTTCAGGACTATTTCTCAGTTGAACACTACACTGAAGTTGGGATCATGTGTTGTCATTGCTGCCTCCTGCTGTCCTGCATATTGACACAATATTGAGGTCACATTTCTGAAACCTTTCTGAACTGGGATTTCGGGATGTGCTATTAGAGCTGGAAAGAGATGCCTATTTAAAGTGCAATTTTTAACCTGAAGTAAGTTTTACATGCCTGTTCCTAAATGGCCTGTTTGTAGAGAAACTGTGAGAAATAACAGCTGTAGTTGATATAATAGAATCTGAAAGTCTCATTCCTCTAAACTAATTATATATATCTTTATGCATTCGTAAAGTTTTTGGGATTTATCCATAAACCTTTATGGCCCAGGAGAATTCATTAATCACATTCTTTTCCATCAATAATCTTACATAAGCCACCTGTCTGTGTCTTCTGTGTGTGTTCTTATTGCATTAACTAGAAAAAACACAAAGTTTTTGAGTAAATAGGTTGTTACAAATAGATTCATAACTTACAGAAACATCCTAAAACACTCACAATGTCCATGTATACTTTAAAGCTTAGAAATATATTTGATTTAATGATATCAACAATCATATTTCTGAAATTTTCTCTCTATCTTACTTGACTTTTTGTATAGCAGCTGTACTTGAAAATATTTGATTTATAGGATACAAGGCTTGAACTGAAAAACACTTCCTACTGTGTATTAAATATCTCATGTCTTGAAATTCACTTCGGGTTTTAACACCTTACATGGTTGAAAGTGTGCTTTAATGCATCTTACATTCTTTAGTTTGTGGAATCACTGTAGACTGTTAATCAAAAATACAGCAAAAGGTGTGGAAATAAGTACCATCAAGAATCAAATAATATATCAGAGTTCAGCAGCTGGCAATAGACTGATAAAGGAGACATGAGCAGTATGTGGAATATCCTACCCAACTGGGATGTTAGGAGCTGAAATATTGTCCCTTTTGTGTTCTACCCTGATTAAAATTTAAAGAGAGCATAGTCAAATGTAAGCAGTTTATTTAGGAATTTGTAATTTAGACTCTTTTGATATGCATTAAGATCAAAGCAGTCTGTCAGCAAATGCTATCTGAACGGAGACACTTAAGAGCTAAAAATACCAGTTTGCTGAGGGAAGACCCGTCTGGAAAATGCAGCACTGCACATGAGATCGAGTGTGGGATGCAGAAAGAAAACATGTTGGATGATCTGTTTAACTTCTCAAATTCAACTTTTGCAACAAAAATTAAGTAAGACTGATCCTCTACTGAACCTTGCTTTAGTAACTTAAGTGGTGCCTTTGGGTTTTGGTTTGCTTGTAAAATGTTCTGGACTAAAAGAAAACTTCACTCTTTTAAAATCCACACATTTTATAGCTTTTCACAACATTAACCAGAGGCAGTTGAGCTGGCATAAGCAAGAGAAATCAAGAGCTGGGAATGTGTTTGGATGTTGATTAGGAGGCAGGAATCTTTCTAGCAAGCTTTACTGTCACAGAGAATGCTTGTAGAGTTCCCATGTTGGAAAACAGAGATTGAGACAGTGTTTTCATCCACCTGATGTCTAGGAATTGCATGATTTTCCTGCAAATGTAAATGATTTACAAGAGAGAGGAACAGCAGGAGCCAAAGCTATTCTTTACGAAGTGTGTGTGTGTGTAATTCTCCCTTGTGGATTGAAGTCTTGCAGTTGCAGATGTCTGAAGAGGCGTGCAAGGATTGCAGTGGTGTGTAAGTGGTTGCTAGAGCAGATGATTTGCTGAAGACATCCACTCTCTTTCAACAGAATGTCTCAAAAAGTTAGAATTTTACTGCTTTTAACGTGCATGGGCATTGATGCACGTATAAACTATGGGTATCATTTCTATAATGTCAGTGGGTAGCCAGGCATATTCTGTCCATTGCCGATGGTGAGTAACTCCATTGGTGCTACTAATCCTGGGCTTGATTAAATTCCTGCCTTAAATATATGCAATTCAGTGTTATTGTGCTGCAGAAATTATACTGGGAAAAGATGTGTGAATGTTTTTATACTGATTTCACAAGCCTCTTTCCAAATAGGATAGTTATGCTGGAGTGAGCTACCTTTATGCCTAAATATGCACTTGCATAACTATGTTTGGGGGGAAAAATAAATATGGCAAATGGACCTTGAAATTTGGTTGCACCTGTTCTCATAAGTCATAGGCATTGGGTTGGTTATTTTATTTCTCTGTACTTAAATCCTTTATAATGTTAGGAATGTATTCTCAAAGCAAAAAGTGAGACTTTGTATAGTAACTCTTTTCTGTCTGCAAGTAAATTGAATTTTATCTGACTAGATTGTTGCATGTTTTGTCCAGGTTCAGCAACCATTTTTTCCACTGTGTTTCCCAATTACTGTCAAGAGAACAATGAGTAAAGAAAATAAGGTTTATTTTCATAAGCTATCATTGGAGGGAGCATCAGTAATTTTCCTGTTTCTTGCTGTCATGAGAAAGAACAAAGACAAAAAGCTCCTGTAAGCTGTAGGTATGGTGTTTTCTTCACAGAGGTTCTCAGTCTATCTACAGCTGCATAACCATTGCCTTCCTAGCATTTGTAGTTTATTACAGACTTTAGACATATGATATAAATATGTTAACTCTCAATATACAATCATTAAAAGCTGTTCATTTTGTTAAACACAGTGTTAAATAACTCTGTATTTAGATTGTTAGTGATTGCTTTCCTTGGGCTTTTATCATCCCCTGAAGTATAATCCTTTGGGCAAAGTAGAAGTAAAAATGGCATTGGTTGTGTCACTTCATAATATAATACTATACTCTTTACTGACATTTTGATGGTTAGGATATGCACTAGGCAGTTTGCCCTGTGTGATGGATATCCTTTTAACACACCTCTCTTCAGGCTACAAGACAGTAGCTACTCCTTGAATAACAGATGCTTCTTTATCTCTTGATGTTGTATAGAATCCATAAATGAGAGAAAGTAAACCGTGAAGTAAACAAGTAAACTCAGGTGCTGAGGTGATAGGCTGCCCTGTCAGCATGATCTGTGGTAGGGCACTCTAGTGTGCTGCCCAGGGGGTTTCCTGAACTGGAAAGCCCTCAGGGAACTCCACAAGGAGGTGAATTGGTTGAGGATTATCCAGGCGTTCAAGAGAGAAATGGGTTACAGGAATCACCCCCTACCTTCCCTGGTAGAAACCTTTTAGGTAAACAGGGCACATGACACAAAAGATTCCCGGTCATCTTTCCACCTGACTGAACATGTGACTTAAGGGATAGGGGACAATGGTGACAAGTTCCTGCCTGTTGCAGCGGTTGCATCTCCTCTGTCATTTCCCCACCTTCCCCACTTTGTCTCTATTAAGTTTTAGAGTTACAGATGTAGCTACTGCTGCATTTCCGAGAAAAAAAATCAAAAATCTGCTGAAAAATCTCTAAAACTTTGGAGCTTTGTATGTATCAATCATAATTAAAATGCATGGAAGACAGTGTTAGAAAGAGATTGTTTCAACTGTTTAAGAAGCCTCAGATAACACAAAGTAGCTTTATACTTTTAGTAATTTTATCAAGTCTAGCATAATAATAACCAGATATGTCAAACCTTGATCCTTGATTTAAGTAATTGTATGCAAAATAGCTGCTGTTCTTAGCTGTGTTTTAATATCATGCCTGCCAGTACAAAGCAGAGGTCAGCGAGCAAGATGGTTTCATTCAGCCTTGTGGGACACAGTGTTGGGGATTATTAGAAAGAGTGAAGCACATTGTAAACAAACCACTGGAGCTGTCACTGTCCTCATGACATTCTCAAAAAATGCTACTATTGGCAAATTGCATACAGTTTAGCTAGAATAATTTGTTATCTCCTGACTAGTTTCTGACAGCATATATCAAAGCAGTATTTAAATTAAAACCAAACATGTTTCTTCCTGATAAAAGGTACACTTAACCTCACAGCTTCTAGAAAAATTTCTGTCTTTATTGACTTCTTGAGATGCACAGCTGTACTGCAGCTGCTTTCATTTTAAAGCTACAGGAACCCAAACCACTTTCTATCTTCAAGTATTTGAACATAATGTATGTTCTTTTCTCATCAAAATACAGCAAGCATCCCCAACTTTGGATTTCATATTTGCATATGTAAGGAAAAAAAAATTTACAGCTTCTCTTCCTGTTACTTAAAACTTCTATAGGTATGTATTATCAATATTTTCCAGCACTAAACTGCCACTTCTTCAAAAATAACATTTTAGCTACTCAGTTTATTCTTTATTCTTGCTGCAAAGACATTGTGGATGTGAAGTACTGTCTTAAGTATCTTTAGCCTTTTTTTTGTAGAGCTGCTGTGCAATGAAAATTACCAGAATTTATGCAGTCTTCATTACTCCTATCCTGTAGCAGTTGATGCCAGCTTAGCTTTGCTACTCTGCCTCTTGGAAAGATTGGCAGGAGGGTAGATATGTTGTCCCTTCTCTTAGTGCTGTCATGCTCTTTTCTGCCTTTCCTATGAATATACATACATATTTGACTGAAAAGTAGGAAGAGCACACAAGGAATAGCTGCTCATCGACCTCACACTTCCTCAGCCTAATGGGTGCCACAATTGACCAGTGTTTTCCATAAAGAAAATAGGTGCTTTGGTCTTTTAGAAACTGATTATGAACAGATACTTGTAATTATATTTTTGTTTTATATCAGTAATCTGTCATCTTTAGAAGTTGCTGCAGATTCAATTGCCTTGCCATAACTTTGTGTATACAGAATGATATGTTTGTTGGTTTACTATTCCAGTGTATATATATACACTGTTTCCCTTAGAAATATTTCTGGCAAGTAGCAATTCTGATGTAGAATATACAAGTAAACAGCAGGGTAATTTTTATGATAATGTATGGTAAACAAATTCAATGAAATTATAAGCAGCTTCTAACATGTGTCTGTTTTGGAGTGAAATGGGAACTGTCACTTTTAACATCATTCTCAGGAAGGACTATGTGGGACAGAATATAGAGCATTGAAATTTTGGTAAGTAAATAATGCCGGATCAAACCAGCAGGAAACATATTGCTTGTTTCAGATGAAGTTTCCAATTACCAGATTATGTTAAATAACAGTATATTAGAAGACCAACTTTGTGGAATACAGTTTATTAAGTAGGATTTTTCTTTACCAAAACATACACTTAAAATTATGAAAGGTTAAAATATTTGTGAGAAACCTGGTCATAATAATCTTATTTTGTTGGATCATTAATACTGTTGCTGAATTTTTCTGAGCTTTCCACGTCTAATCTTTCTGACTTTTCTTTCCAATTTGACAAATGAAGTCACAGAAAAGCAAGCAATTGTAAAAATGGTGTTTATTTATTGTAGAGTTACTAATTATATACTATATGTGCTCTGCATTGGTCAATCAATATACAGAAAATGGGACTTGGGAGGGAAAATCTGAAAGCTAAGTATGCAGAGTTTCATATTTGTGTGCCTAGTTGGTAATAACACTTTGCCCTCTATTGTTCCCATAGTTGTCCATCTTCCTGTGAGTATCCTAAAAAAAAAAAACCAGGGACTGTCAGGAATAGGGGGAGTGCAGTTACTTATCAAGAAATTTTGTAATCGGATCCTGTGCATAAAATTCAACACTCAAGAAGGCACAGAAATTACTCTTAAGAGGGCTGTCTAGGCTAACTGACTGGTGTAGTCATTTTTATTGCATGTTAGAGAACCTGTATAATATGTTTGATTTGGATCACAAGATACAGCTTGAGATATGAGTTTATACTGAGTGGAACAGAAAACTTGGTAGGAAATTATTACTAATTACTGAGTAACAGTTACTGGAGCAAGTTTAATAATGTCTTCAAATTATGGTAATACTATTAAATCCTACTCAGTCATGCAACTGGGCTCATGTTTTTTCCCTGTATAAAGGCTCAAAGTATAGGTCTGTCAGTCACATCTCTTTTTAAAGTGAATTCTGTTAGTGACAGTAAATCTGGATGCTTGTTAATGGCTCTAAGCTACATCTGTTTCCCTTGCTGATGACTTCCCTGGTTTTGCTGCTGTTTGTTGGGCTGCCAGCTCAGTACAGCGTGTCTCTGACTGCAGCCATGAGTTGTTCCATGCATTTTGCATAGATTCAGAAAGGACTCAAGAGGATCAAATCTATTCTTAGAACTGGCTCTTTTAAAGATTATACCTTACAATATAAAATCAATGCAACGAAGGTGTGACTCTACTGACATCTTCTGAAGCAAGTGCACACATCTGGTTTTGAATTCCCTCTGGGGAGAATCATTGAAATAATCTGTAGGTCAGCTAACAACAGCCAAAGAGAAGAAAGGGTGGAATGTATTCCTCTGCATATCTGTCATTTGTAGCTCTACCAATTCTGAGCCAGCTGGTGTAGAGCAATTACTACATAAGTTTCAGTATTAAGTTGGAAAACTTTCCAAAAAACAAAGAGAAGAAAAATGGTGAGCATTTTATGGAAGGAGGAATTAAGGCTACATTTGGTGTGGTAGAGTTTTTAAATGAGGCTCATATGTTCCAGAGTGCAAGCTTGTTTTGCGTGATGTTCTGCTATTGGAGCATGGCTTGCCTGGGCATTAAGCCCTGGCATGAATAGTGGGGAAATGAGGAGAAGCAAATGGTTACACAGTGGATGTTCATTTGTGCGTAGTCCTTCTTAAATGGCTCCTATGAAGAGACTGAAGCAATGGAATGGAAACAGCATGAAAGGAGAAGGGTTGACCTTCCCAAAAATGGAAATACAACAAGTGTCAAATTTAATTTTTTATTCTTTGGTTGTCAGATTGTCTGGTTTTGTCAAATATGTATTTCTTATGTTAACTTCAGAATTTTAGATACACTGTATTTTTTAAGTTACACTGTAACTTAAGAATTTGTAAGTGACTGGTCTGCTGGCGTGCCTCAGCTCTGAGGACAGCAGTTTTCAGGCTTATTTGTCCCTAGCAGTCTGCTGAGATTTCATGCTTTCTTTTCAGGACATATATGCTTGGCATGTTTCCCCTTCTTGACTTCTGTTACTGGTTTAGACCAGATGGGCCACAGGTAATTAGTTTGGATTCATGAAAACTGTGTAGGCTACTCCGTGGCAAGAACAGATCCTGTGCTTCTCTCTGTTTGGAGAGCAAGGACTGCAAAGACAACTGCTGGGATGGGGGATGTGTGTATTAAAGAAGAGTGCCAGCCCTTAATGTTCTGCAAAAATTTCATTAGGTACAGAGATACCATTCAGCTTCCTGATAAAAATATAGCAAGTTTTCACTTGTCAGTCTGTTAAAATTCACAGTCCCCTAGTGATATGAAGCACTTGGGGTGTATGAAGGAACCACTCCCAGGGTTTTTGTGTTGTGAATCTGTAGCACTCAGTTACACTTTTCTTGCTCATTAAGCTGTCTAGGTTTTGTTGGTTTTAAAATACCTATATTAATCTTCCTTATCAGAGAATTTGGTATAGAGATTTTTGCCACTGAGAAAATTTGAACAGTCAGTAATGTGATTTGTGGTCTTCAGTAGAGATGCTAGTTTATTTTAAATTGTGATCTTTTCTGTGGACAAGGGAGCTTTTGCTCTGAAGGATGAAAAGAACCCTTTTGCTCTGAAGGCATCTGAGTGTCAACATTGCTGTCATGAAATAAGTGCACCAGACAAAGACAGTGCACAAGTAGGTTTGCAGGTTTTTACTTCTAAATTTAAGATACTATTCAGAATAGTAGTATAGTATTGGAAGGTGCAATTAATTTTTTAAAAAGTCAAAATAAGCTTTAACAGCATTACTTTTACTAGAAGTTTATCTAGCAAACTCTTAAAATCTACGAATGAATGGATGTTAGAACTCCCAGACTACCTACACCTTTAGAAGGTTCTCCCTAATGTCTAGCCCAGGTTTGCTAAAGCAATTATCTTGGCATATTCAGACTGCTCCAACGCATTACAAATGAACTGCTAAACTGTTGTGTTTTCATTAAAATTCTCCTTTCTCATTTGCTCATTCTTTTATAATTTTTCTCTCTTGGGATAATGTTTCTCTGACTTATTAACAATAAGATGTCCTTTCATACTGTGTAAGCAAAATGAGATTTGGAGATGTTATGATGGGCTTTAGAGGGGAGGGGAGGGAAGCTCCTGCTTTTGTTTCTGCCCTCATCTGTTCCAGTACTCTAGTGTGTGAAACTGGGAGAGTGTTCTCTGAGTAGAACCAGATGAATCACCATGACTGGAAGAGTGTATGTGACCAGAGGTGATTGCACTGGTTTTATGGAATAACCTTTCAGTTTGATTTTTAATTCTATTTTAAGAAGAATATGACTTTTGTACAGAGATTGTTAAATACATAACAAAGTTGGGATGAGAAATTTACACTAACTTGGCATTTGTGTTATTTGTTTCTCCTGAAATGGACTGACCTTAACCCTGTGGTTCAATGGACATTTTTGGGTTTGAAATGTACAGTCCCTGATTTGTCGTATTGATCTGGGTTTGTAGGCCACAAGATCAGATACTGTGTTTGGATCATGCTTCACCTCTTGCAACATTTTGTCCTTAGAAAGGAATTAGAGAAAAAAAAAATCTGTATTTTGAAGGCTAGTGAAGATACTTGAATTTACAGTAAGCATGTGCATTTTCTGAAATGCCTGAGTAACATGCATCTCTGCCAAAGCCTTGATCTGTTGTCTGGGAGGATGTGCTTACTGGGGGAGAGAGGTCAGAGATGGAGAACATGCTGTGCTTTTTACAGTCCCCATTCAGCTGCATGGAATTCATCCCCCACTATGTAGAAATCTGCTTTTGTCTACCTGAAGATCTCTCTTTTGTTGGTTAAACATTCAGTATGGTCATGTTCTTTTGACAGCAGGGTTTAGATCTGTAATTATTGTTCATGGCTTTGAAGAGAAGTATTGTTTCAAGGTCCTGTTGCTGACTCGGCTGCTTCATACAGTGCTGTTATAGACAGACTTTAATTCTGTTTTTAGCCTAGTTTCTGGGGTAACAAGGTGTCTGTAAGCTTTCTATCTTACATTTTTCATCTCTCTGCTAAAGCTTCTTTGGCATTTGACCAATTTCAAGCCAAATTGAGATAGGCATAGAATTTTAATAGTCAGGTTCCTGTTACTTTATGAAAATATGTAGCTGGACAGATGAAGATAAAAAATCTTTTTTTTTCCCCTAGACCCAGCTGTAAGTGGGCATCGTAAGTGAAACATCTCTAGGACCCCAGAAATCTAGTAGCAAAACATCCATGGAAACCAGGATCCATGTAGAATTGTTTTCTAAGTACTGATAGTGGAAAATTACTTCAGTGAGCTGTCATCCTGAGAATTTTGAAAAACCTAAAATGAGAAAGGGTAGTTACAAAACTGTTAAGAGGATTTTTTTGGAAAAGGAAATGGTTTCAGATTGAACTTGGTTACACATTTGACTGTTTCATTATCAATGCCTGTAGTTGTGTGATGAACAGGGTAGTCATTTAGCTCTTTTTTCTGTTTTCTATAGAATAGACTTCATGCAGGAAGAAACAGAGAATTTTTATTCAGTGATTGTGCATTGACTGAATTCAGTGGTCTGTGTTCATAAAATGCAGTAGCATTATAATGTAGTGCTCCTACCTGCAACGGGCTATGAAAACCAATAATATCTCAAGATGAAGAAAGATTTGGAAACAGTTGCTCTACAGAAAATTATACATGACAAGAAAATTAAGTCATTACTGAGAGGCTGACTTCTGAAATAGAATCATAGTGGAAACAGAAAATCAATCAGTTTTCCATTATGAAGGCTATTCAAAGATGAGGATACAGGAAACCTCTCTTTTGTAAAGGAGGGTGAAGGTGAGGTAGCCCTACAAGAATGCAGTTTGAACTTGCAGGGAATAGCAGTCAGTTAAATAACCTTTTTTCTACTTATTTCATTTTGAGAGTCATTGTAGTGAGACAAGAAGTAATTGAGAATGTAGATTCATTTGAAAGTAAATGAAAGCAGCTTTCATTGTTGAAGTATTTTTTTCCAGTCTTTCAATATGAAAGAATGCACACTCAAAACCTTACAAAACTACTTATCAGTAAAGCATTACTGGGAATTTTGAGACGTATGACTGTATGTAATTTGGAAGATTCAGGTAATAAACCTTCTAGGCTGTGAAACAAACCCCCCTGCAGTTATTTTAGACATGAAAAGATAGAATACTAAAAAGAGACTGTGGAATTCTAGGCTGTGTATATGGAAATACCAAGGAAAACAGGTGGTTTCTTCTAGGTCTGTGATGTTGTCCCAATAATAGGGATTTTTATATACATGTGGCAGTGTGCCATTGGGAAATGTTGACAGATTCTCAGGAATGTGTGCAAATAAGACTTATGCTCTCAGGGGAATCATCGTTCTGTGAGTTCTGCCAGGTTGCCGTTGCTCTCTTACTTGAAAGGAGAACTTGTAAAGATTATGTTGTATTCCTGAGGCTTTTTATGAGAAGGATTTCCGTGGATGTTGTGTAAGGCAGCTTCTTTACTGTTTGTTAAAAGGAAAATGTCCACTTAAGGTTAAAACAGCAATGAACTGGAAAGGAAAACTCTCATTTTCTCTTTGCAGTGTGTTTTTGTTCTTCCACCCCTTTTCTGCACACCCAGCAGTCCCATGCTCTGTTTCCTGTCCTTAGTAGGAACGATTAGTGTTAATCATTTCCCTGCACTGCTAATTTCTACTTGTAGAAATTTTTGTAGAGATTTTGTAGAAAGCCACCTCTCTGAATTCTGATGTATGGTGCCTTATCCTTTAAATGTTGAGCAGGGATGGAAGACACTTTTTAGATTAATTCCAGATATGTAGTTTTACAGGGCTAAGTCCATATTTCTTGAACATTTAAATAAATATTTAAAAATACCATAAAGAATAGATGTTGTATCCATTAGAAAATCTTGTTGATCCAAGGAATTTAAACGAGTATTTACATTTCGCTGGTATTTTAGAAATAGAATCCAACAGATTTTTCTAGAAAACAGAAAATTGAAGTATATGGGATAAATATCATTCCATAATAACAGTTGTCTCAAACCAGAAAGAAGAAAAAATAAAGTTTCATTTCTTTGAGAGATGCTTTTCCTTCTCAATAGCAAGGAAAACACATTCACCACAAAATGTTAGTTTAAAATATTAATTATATAAGATAGAGGATACAATCTGATTTTCCTTTTACAGTGCAATTTTATATCATCCTCATTACCAGTGTCTGAGCATTTTCAAGTCACTCTGTAAGTGACAGAACTGATACCTGTCACACTTTTGATGTCTTTTCTTATGGAGATTTGTTTATGCACTTCATACTTTGCATTGGTGTAGTCTTGCTTAGATATTTCCCCTCCCTGAAATATGCTTGTGAGGTAAATAAACCACATACCCTGTACTGAAAGTAGACCATGAAGTGTAAGATGAATTTTAGGATCCTGAATTGTCAATCAGAAAAGTAGGTTGAGTGATGACTCAAGTCTGAACACTTCCTAGCTTTGCATCTGCTTTTCACCAGAGCATTTATCATTGCCAGGGAAGCTCTTTCATCAAAACATAGAAAGCATATTGGGTAAAGAAGACATAAAAATACAATATATGCCTGGTTGCATAGGTTGAGACATAATATTGCACTGCCACATTGAAACTGCTTTGAAAGGAGCTAAAAACCCCAGTGCTTTCTCAATAATAGTGCAAACCAAACCTGTGACTATAAGGCATTGCCTGAGTAAGTTTAAGGCCTATTTAATGGTAAAAACCCTTCAAAGTATCTCAGATTTTTTAAAAAATTATGGTTCTTGTTAATAGTGTAAGGCAATGGTTTTCAGCAATCCCAGAAAAATCAGTCTTGTCTTTTTGTCTTTCCTTTCTTCCCAGTATCTGTTTCACTGGGATATGCACTGAGTGCAGGCTTGGTTGTAGATTCAACTTATATAGTTCAGTTTTTCAGCTGATTATAATTCACATTCATGTATTTTGTTCAATCCAGATTACTGAAAACCTCCATGGATGCTGAATAGCAGTAGTTGATACTAGCAGGAGTGCCAGGGAATTTCAACCCTTTGAGGATATCCATAGCTGAATCTGGTTTCATCCCAGTGCCCTGTGCTCCAGTAGTGTCAGGGCAATGTCACCAGGCCCATCACTCGTGTGGCCTCCCCAGTCCCCCTGCACCATGGAACAGTGCTGCCCCAGGGAACGAGTCCTGGCATGGGATGATCTGGGGGGCTGGAGCTCCAGGGCTGGGGATTGAGGGGCTGGGGCTGGGGGTACCAGCTGTACCACCCAGGGCATCCTTTCTCCATCCTGTCTTCATTCCTTCTCCTCCCCTCCTGCATCATTATCTTTCTCCCAGAAGTGGGAGGGTTTCAGGATCTTGGGTGAAAAATTTGGGTCTGGTTTTGCAAACGGGCTGAGAGGAGCCCTTGCTTGCTCTAGACCAGTGGAAGTTTTAAGAGCAGATTTGCAGAGCAAACTCAATTGTTAATCTCACCTCTCATTCTGCAGTGTCTCTTAATCTTCTTTATAAAGTTTTAAAATTAAACAAGCCATGTTTAAAAAATAATCCCAAGTGAAAGTGGAGTCTGTCCCAGTTTAGCAGACTGGAAATATTCAGCAAACTGGGCAAGTTATGCCGAATTCTCTCCAAGACAGTGGGATTTAGGCTTGAATGTTTTATCAAACTAGGATAACTGTAAATACAAGCTCTTTCTTTTGGTTTTTGTGGAAGTTTAGGCTGGAACCTTAGGAGAAGTTTCTTCACCCAGAGGGTGGTTGGGAAGAGACTCCCCAGGGAAGTGGTCACCAAGCCCGACAGAGTTCAAGACACGTTTGGACAATGCTCTCAGGCATATGGGGGGGATTGTCAGGGCTGTCCTGTGCAGGGCCAGGAGTTGGACTTGATGATCCTTGTGGGTTCCTTTCAACTTAGCATATTTTATGATTCTATGTATATTGTACAGAGCTAATAAATGATGATGAAGCTTCTGCCACTACACTGACTATTTTGGAAATGATATTAAAAGTTCAGAAGAATGACAAGCTTTTGACTTAGACTTGGAAAGTACTGCTATAATAGACTTTGTGTATTCTGTGCCAAGTCTCCCGACTTTCCTTGCTGGATTTCTCAACAAAGTAGTCGGTAGAACATACCTGCCCTTGAGTTAAGTTTACATAAATATCAGAATGATTGAAAAACCTCCAATTTGAACTATAATAGCTGCAGAAAAAATATTTGGGTTTTATTCTGAGTGCCCATTTTCTTGACTCAGAACAATTCTATTCTAAAGATATGAATCAAATAGTCCTGGTTTTGTTCCAGTGGAGTTTCCCAAAGTGCTTGACTAGAGCAGAGTTGACTATTCATTGAATTGGTGAGTGGTGCTTGTTTTTTTGAAGAGTGCTGCTGTAACACTATACATTAATGGACAAAGTATATTCCTTGCTGCTGGGTTTGTTCCAAGTTGGAAATTCATGCCCTTGCCAATCAGATGACATTCCTTTGTAATAGAAGTAGTTGAGTTACAAAATTGCTTTGGAGAAAATGATGGCAATATCCATTTTAACCTGTGGGTTTTTTCTTAAGTTACACATGCAAATTTCATTAAAGTACTACCTGGCTAAATCTATAAAGCAATCCAACTCGCCCTAATATCTAATACAAATTATAATTACTTTTTATGTTTTTCCCTTCAGGAGTAATCACAATCAATTTACTGAAAATGTGTTTTGCTGGAATTTGCATTGGGAAATTGCTTTGCCTACAGACATCCAAGTTGCCATAACATTGTTTCAAAGATGTATTTATTATTTTAATTCTTGTAGAACAACTGTAGTTTGCAATTGCAGTACATCACAAGCAGATGACAATAAAAAAACCCTGAGGTCCACCAGTAGGTTCCAGAAGTGAAGATTTTTTTAAAATTTGTTACAACCCTTGAAGGAAAAGAATGGGATTTCTCCTTCCTGTGACCAGTATATCACTGGTTCTGGAAATCTGACAGGCATGTTATGTGATTTAATGTGCCCTACTTTGTAACCTGCATTTTGTTCACGTCTTTTCTTATGCAGTGGAACACAAAGTGTCCTTGTGAACTAATAAACGAACACGGTTATGCTCTGGTCATCCATGCAGCGCATATTGTTGGATGTAGAATTTGCACACTGATCCAAAAGGGATAAAGGTCAAAATATGTGATTTTTCTGTTTATTACTTGCATCTGTCACTGAGCGTCTTTTTCATTTTTACATTTAAGATGGAACGTGAGTGGTTTTAAAAGCATACCTTGCCTAGACAAGGCTTGGCTTCTAATTTCTAGCTCAAGTAGTGGTTTCTGATATTATTGGGAAAGTCTGGATTCTCCAGTCTTTCTTCTCTGCTCTCTAGAGGAATCTTCTACAATCCTGTAAGTCTGCCTCTTAAATGGGAGAGATGCACCACAGAGTTTTTAGCTGTTAAATTACATTTTTTACCCATTTCTCTTATTTTGCAATATCCCTCTATGTACACTGCTGTCCCAGATTATTTGGGATGATATCCTGCTTCTCTACCTGTTTGTCTCATGTTAGCATGCTTCAGAGCCCTCTGGTTGAGGACAGGGTTCTTCTGGCAGTAGCTTCTCCATTTTAGTCCAGTCCCATCTTTGCAATGTGATTAAGGTTGCCTTATGTTGCCTGCTGTGCTGTTTGTGCTGCTATTTTGAAATTACAAATTCTCTTTGAAAGAGATTCAATGTTTTTTGGCAACTTGTGTGAATTAATTGTTTCCATCTTGAATGATTGAAGGAAGTCAATAGTCTCTCTGAGTCCAAAACAGACAAAATACACATCCCCTCACCCATGAAGATAAGGTAGATATTAATCCAGGTCTATATTTTGTGAAGCAAGAGTAAGCAAGAAAAGGGGGGAAGAATGGTTTTCCATATTTCATACCAAGATGTGCTGAAGGCATAACTAGACAACATTCTTTTGTCTAGAAAAGGTCATAGAATGGATTTCTTCTTTCCTCTCCCCTGCCCAAAGAAAGAAATGGATCTGGCTTTGTCTAAAGAAAACAGGTTTTCTTTCTTAAGTACAGTATAAACTGAAATTGTTCTTTTTGAGGTCAATAAAAAAATTACCTTTGGTTTATATTTTTCTATTAACAGCTGCATCCATCTGTGGAAGCTCTCAGTTCAGTTGAAGAGAGAACAGAGTTCTCTCAAGCTTCGGCCTGGGAAAGTTAGGAGAAGAGAATCAAAACAATTATTGTCTCTGCTCCTTGTGGTGCACATGTAGAATGTATTCTGGAAATTGTTTACCCAAGGTGATTACTTGATTGGATTCTGGTGATGGTGTTTGGATTCAATGACCAATCAGATCCACAACTGTGTCAGGTCTCTCAGCGGAGAGAGTCACGCGTTTTCTAGTTTAGTAGTTGTTAGTGAGAGCTCTTGCTACTGTAATATAGTGTAATATGGAAATATAATATACTGTAAGATGATATAATAAAGCAATTGATCTAGCCTTCTGAACCATGGAGTCAATGCTAATTATTACCTAGCTGGGGGCCTGTGGCAGCATCCATCCATTTATTTAAGTGTGTCTCAGAAAACTTGGTTTTGTAAGTGTCAAAACCAGTTCAACAGACCAAGCAATTAAAGGTTTCGTAAAAGCTTTTAGAGTTCAATTGATTGCTACCTAAGGCAATTTGATTAGTCCACAGCACTTATAATCACTATTGTAGCCATGCTGGAAATGCTTATTTGGTAAGTATGCTGTGGAAGTATGATTCTTCCCACTGGCCACCTACATAGCATTGAATTTTTTTTTTCTTAGGTGTTTATTACAAAAATGGCACTGAAATACTTTTTTTTTTTTGCCACTTCAAAATGAAAGATTTTTCTTATGTGATCAAATGGTATGAAACCCAAAGGAGAGAATAAGCCTGATCATTGTTGTAATTTATCTCCTCCTGTTTCTGTTTTGCTTTGTTTTGAAAGGACCAACCAGCCGGGAATGTTCACAAAGAAAGAATTTGATCAGTTGGCCTCAGCAATAGACAGCTTCAGTCTCATGACATACGACTATTCGGCACCACATCGGTAAGATTCCATCTGACATCAGAAAGATCATTGAAGGAGCTGATTCCTACTGAGGCCTGTTAAATCTACAGTACAAGTTCATTTTTTTTCTAGTAAAGTGGATAGTGCTTTGTACTTGTATGATACTAAAGTTCTAGATTAGTAATTGAAGTAGACTATTTTTCCAGAAGCTAACTCAGTACATTTTTTAACAGCAATGTGTGTCTGGGGTTTGGATATTATGAAAGACTTTGTACTCCAGCTAAAAAGGCATTCTTTTAAAAGGATAACTTACTCTTTTCCAGGCTAAATAACTCTTTTTGAGTTATTTAGCACAGTTCTGCAGGATAGGTACACTAATAATCTACTAATAATAACATTGTCAAACAAATTAGCTTTAAACAATTGATACTTCATTTGCCTTTAAATATAAGCACAAGTCCCAGCAACTTTGCTCTGCTGTATTAGCATGTTGAGTTTTAATGGCACAGGTATCATGAAGGCTTTGAGACAGATAATTAGTAGGGAGTAGCAGATGTTGATATTTGTAAGACTAGGATATACTCTTCCTGTTATCATGCTAATGAGTGCCTTTTGTCATGTTAATGTTTGAGGGAGAGGCTTCTCTCCTCTCCAGTGAGGTAGGAATGGAATGAGCACAATATCCTGATGTTACTTACATGACAATTCAACTACTCTGTGTATTAAGGCTATACTCTTTTTCTTCCTGTAGGTTTTTGTTAGTACTTTGTAGGTTTTTCCCATAAATAAGTGTTTCACAATCATTGAAACTTACCAGTTACTAATTTTATAGCTCCTTCTGCAAAATGGTCGATTTTGTCCCAGTATGTTTTGCCAGATTGCTGTAAAAACATTGAGGAAAAAAAACGGAAGTCATACAGAGTTTTGAATTATAGCATATGCATTGTGCAAGGCCCAGTAGCAATGTGCTAGGGGGAAACCTTTTCTTACCCCTAAGAAGGAATTCTGTGTCTCTTCACCTTAGAATTGAATCAAAAAGTCAAGAGTGGGGCAATCATGTTTTGTGTATCAGCAACAGATATAACTGTGATATTCAAGCAACAGAATAAATGTGTATTTAACATTGATTGAATTATAGCTTCATCTTCACTGATTTTTGTGTGCCAAAATTTTCTTTTTACAATTACACTGGCCAAAAAGAGAAGGCTGAGTGTGAACATGTACTTTTTCTGACAACCTGTTTGATTTTTGCTAACTTGACAGACCTGGTCCAAATTCCCCCCTTCCCTGGGTACGAGCTTGTGTTGAAGTACTGGATCCTGATTCAAAATGGAGGAATAAAATACTTTTAGGACTGAATTTCTATGGCATGGACTATTCTGCTTTGGGAACCTCTGGGGAGCCAATCCTTGGCAGCAGGTATGACTTCTCTGGATAGTAAGTGCTTCTGTATGATATATTCTCACAAAAATTAGAAATTCACAAGGATTCTTGTTCAGAAATATGGATGACTTAGCGACACAGAAATGGCAAGTGATATAACTGCACATGAAACAGTAGCTCACCAGTTAGGGTAAGACCTGTAACTTCTCTTTCCTGTACAGAAATGCAGATAGATGGCACAGTTATCCTGTCAGAACTCATATGCAAAAATGGTTTGTGTAGTTTTCCCTCTTTCCTGTATTCATGCTTGCACATGCAGGTTGCCATCTTTGTGTTAAAAATGTTCTGCAGTATTCTCTTATGCTCTGCATAGTTTTGGGGGTTCCTGCAGTTGTCCTAATGATTCTTTCTCTCAGCTTCTGAAGTTGTTGCCTGCTACTTTGAAGTTTCATACTGGTTTCCAACAGCAATCTTCCAGTGCTGATCTCTGAATCTGACTGAATAATAGAAAAGGGAAAATAAAGCCGTTGTTTACAGTGAAAGGTATTTAGCAAGTATTCCAGAATGACTTCTGAAAAGTTAGTCGTGATGATTAAGCAGGAAGAATACTCAATAGTCAAAGCATTGTTGATTTACAGACCTAATTATACAAGCTCATCAAAATTATGTAGCTTCACTGTAACATTTACAGCTCCTTTTGCAAGTGGAGTGCAGCACTATCTAGCAGAATAAAAGGTTCCTGCCTTTTTCTGAACTGCAGCTTTTGAAATTAAGTTTCCACTTGAAAAACACTGTGTACTAGGATAGCATCTACTTTTCACAGATTCTTCTGGACTATATTATAGTATTAATTCATGTTGCTTTTTAATTAATGGCAAAAATACCCTAGCCAAGAGTCATGTATAAAACTTTAAACTTTATAAGTTTTACTTTTTTTTTTCAAGTTTTTAAAGTTTTATTGAAAGAGGCTATTTACCTGTGTGTAGGACAGTGGTGCACAGTATGGTTCTGTTAACATATTCTTCACTGACAGATCATGAGATTGTAGTTTTCCAGGTATTTACCAGAAGCAAGGTTCTGGACATAAGTCTTTAAGAGGCTTTGAATTTATACATAGAACACATCAATTTTGCCTTTGCTATGTTACCCGTTGGTCAGTGGTTATGTTTATTTTTCCAGAAATATAGCTCTAAGCATCCACAGTTGTATATGTCATGTAGTAATGTAAAAGTAGAATAGACTCAAAGTAAAATAACTTCAAAATAGGCTAGACTTCTGACACAAAGAGCAGGAAAAAAAGGGGATTTTAGTGTAAAATAAGCTTTCTGCCACTTAATTGGTATTGGGCCATTTGTAAGGAAGTCCTTTGACCTGAAAAAAGTGCTGAAGGATTGATTCATTTCACCTTTGAGGCACTGTCCATATGTTGCAGTGATAGTGAAGCTGAGCTAAAGTACTGGTATTAAAATTAATTCAAAGTCTACTCAGTTAAGTGCAGTCTGGTGTGTGTCAACTTCTTTGTTGTAGATTTCTGCTCAAGTTTTTGCATATGAAATTTATTGCAAGTACAAGTCTCCAGCATGTCAGTGCTCCTTGGCACACAGTAAGGTGCACCATTTCTTGTTGAAACATATTCATTGGAATCTGATCCTCTTTAAGAAGAGAGATGGAAAATGGCAAGATTCAGTGGCAAACTGTGTATTCTCAAGTTGTTTGATGTCAGTGTATTATGAATCTTAATTGATTATTAGTAAAGTGTAAAGAATTGCATGCAGAATGCAGAAGTCTATGCTGCTTTTGTGTTCATGTTTTTCTTTAGGATAGGAATTACGTGATGGAAAGAGATGCTGAACATAGATGGATTTTGTTCACTACATATTCTTTTCGGTCCAGAAATTAATAAAATAACTTACAATAGAACTCATATTTGCATAACATACTATTTGGCAGTGTTTTTTTATTGCAGAATGTAATATAAAGGTAGGAGGTAGAAGGTATACTTGCAAAGATATACAGGCTTTCCATGTAATATCCCATTTCCTTCATACACACAATAAGAAGTAATAGGTATATATGTATATGCTTGCATATACATACATATCTACATAGATATATCTCAAGATTAAATTAAATTAAAACAATTCCTCTCTTACAGCAGCACAATGTAGTTTATCCTTGGGTGTTGTTACAATAGGAACTACAATTTATATTTGCAGCAACAATTTGTTTCTTAAACCTCAGTCACAACTATTACTTATTAATACAATGAGTCAATCACAGAGATTACAGCACTTTCTGGTGCTTTAATCAACCAAGTACTCTTTGGTTAGCTGCAGGAAAGCTGCATTCCTGTGTATATTTCATTGTGACATAATTTTTATGAAATCCTAAACTGGAAATAAAGGTGTTCTGTTTGTGATTCTTCAAATCACCTATAGTGCTTCTGGCAATGTTTTCTGCCCTCTGGCTGTCAAGAATCAGCTGTCTGAATTGTTAAGATGCAGAGATGCAGTCATTCTAACTTTCCACTGTATTAAAATCCTGTCAGAACATAACCATCTGGTGCTGCTTCCTTGCTTTTCTAGTGATCACCTTGTTCCAGTATGTCCTCTGTTGATACTGACAGTATTTCCTCTTCACCTCACAAGTGTATGTCTTGGGTAAATAATTTTTCAGTATACTCTGAAGTTACAGAAATGGGTTAGTCTTTCTGAGAGATCTTTACCTTTGAGTCCTTTTTGAGACCTGCGGTAGGTCAGCAAGCCTCTCAATCTCACGAGCTTCTGACTGCCAATGTACTTTTTCTGCCTTTAACTATCTGTTCTACAGAATCTCTCTTAGTCATTGGGACATTACATTTCAGTTGCTGTTTTGTTTTGCCTTCTCATGGGAGGTTACACAGCAGTGTTACAGTGTTTTTCATTCCACATCATCTATGTCCATTATGACCTGGGCCAAAAGAGAATGGATGAACTTCATTGCTAGCTGTGAATTAAAAGCAATATAAATCAAAGGCTGTCATGTAGCAATGATGTCACGTTTAATAAATCAAAATTCTTTACTGAGCTGCTCTCTGCTAAGTTTCATGTGATAATGTCATTTTGTCCTTTTTTTTTTTAATAGTGTCGAAAGAGGGAAGATACAATCTCTAATGTTCCACCTGGCTCTGTGTGACTTTTGAATATATTCTGCCTTCGAGCTGCTTTTGTTCCAAATGTAGTCATTGAAAATAGATATGTGAATAACTCTATTATTTTGAAACAATGCTCTGTGTGCTTATCTTTTATTTAAAGTAATGTGAATAAGGACTTTTATGTTAATTTTAAACATTTAAGAAGATTGATATAGTAAATTGCCAGCTGAAGCAAGGGAGAAACTAGTTTTGCAATGCACTGTGCTGTTCAGAGAGAAAATAAGATGACTTGCAAGCTATGTGAGGATGTAGAGTTCTACTGAGAATTTAATTGGCTGCCTGCCATTCTGTAAATACTACATAAAATGTGGTACTTAGAAACAGTTAGAGGTGAGCTTATTCTCTGAATTATCATGACAGTGTCTTTATAAGCAGCAGTTTAAGATTTGGGCCAACGGTGACTCATGATTTTGTCTTAGGGAAGTTAGCTGAAAACTTGTGCCAGGAACTCTTTTACTCTTGAAGCTGCAAAGCTTTTACAACATTTCTCTTTGTGCTGTAATTCTCTCAGGATTTCTATTACTTGCCTGTATACCAGGATTCTGTATCCTGATTTATCTATTTTGTTCATAGTTCATGGGATTTTGGGGAGATACTAATGTTTCAAATAAACCAATGTACCCATTAGCTTTGTAGGACTGAACAGCTTGACCTTTTGTCTACCTCTCCTCTTTACTGAAGAAACTGCTAAGCTGTTTCTTCTTAAATTGTACTGCTGGGTCAGATGGTAAAATCATGGCAGTGATAGAAGGAAGTTACAATTGGGCCTGGAATCAGAAGTTTTTTCTGTATTACAGATGTCTAAATATTTCAGGAGTGTTTGAAAAATTTTATTCTATTAAATTCCCTCTGGAATATTCTGGTATGTGTCTCTTCCGTGATGTATCTGTCCCTCCCTCCCCTTAGGAATGGAGGGTGAGATTGAGCTGTTAGCTGAAGTGCAAGACTAGTTAATTCATATAAGGTAGATAGAACATGTTACAAAGTAAAATTATGGGTCATATTTCTGATTATCCAAATTTACCTTGTGATGATAAATAAAAGATGTTATAATTGTTTTTATGTAAAACTCATTCTTATTTCTTTTGAAATAAAGGAAAGGTGGCTTTTGTTTGTTAGGCAAATGATTGGTTCCCAGGTTCAGTTGTACAATGGCATTGGCTGTGGGTGAATGTGTATATCTCAGTGAATCTGCTTTAAAAAACTGGTCAGTTGTGATGTACATTTTAAATGGTGGGCATGTTACTGTGAAATGTGCTCTTCTCCATCTGCCATGGTGTTTTTTAATAGTAAATTTGCTACAGGCAATATTTAGACAGTTAAATATTGACAAAATAATAAGGATGTCGTTCTTAACTGTCTTGTTGTTGTACTCCAACCATTAGAAGCTAGCATGATAAAATTAGGAAAAATACTTCTGTGGTTTAAAACTAAGAGCCAGAAACCTTTACTATAAGCTAAATTTACTTATGTCCTTAGAATTGCATGTGGGAGTTTGTGCCCACTGTAAAGTTAAAGAGACTCGTTGCTTTGGTAGCCTTCTTTGGGTTTGTGAGATCGCTAATGGTGGACCTAAAGGCAGACCTAGCTCAGATTGAATCTCTTCAGATACATGATGATTAACAAAGAACATAGAAGAGATGGCACCATGTATGTATCAAGATCACTCCACTATGAATCCCTTTTCTCCCATTGCCCCATCCTCTCTCCTGCTTAGTGCTGAAAGGATAATCATTAATTTTGCCTGGTGTTGGCTGTCCCTCACAAGATACTCCTCGTGTTCAGTTCCATTGCAATTCAGTTGGGCTTGAGTGTGAAAAGGACCTCCTGAAAATGCTGAGTGACTTTATACCTAGAGCTGGGCCAATGCACTGTGCTTACGTGTTGGATTGTGTGCAGTTGGATTCCTCTGGGAATCTATGGATTCTGAAGGCATGGCATCCTGTTTTGGAGCCAAAAGACAGCAGCCTAGGTGAAGCTTATCAGCTGCACTGGGACCTACCCACCACTGACATGGATGCATGGGCTAAGTAGTTGGCTCCAGACAGCTGGATATATTTCCCTCTTATTTCTAAACAGGGAAAGTTTTGGGCCTTTTCCCAAAGTAAAAAAAAAATAAAAATACAGATCCTGGAGTTTTAGATTGATTGCCTATTGTCTTTACTATAAAACTGGCAGTAGTGAGATAATTTGTATTTTGTTCAAGGCAGTGCATTGTTTGATGTGTATGGTATACTTGGGGTTTTTAGCAGACAAGCTTTTCTTTAAAAAGCAAGTACCTCGGAGTTTTTCTGATCTTAAACTGATTTTTCAGTCCTCATTGTCTAATTTTAACATAAATCTGTTCAGTGAATTGAATTGCCATGATTGTTGGAGAAGCAGTCAGAATTAAAATCAAGTTTCTATATAAATTTCTGTAGACCTTTTGAAACTGATCTGAATATCATCAGCATCAATTTAAAAGTTGAAATGAACTTTCTTGGTAACTCAAATGTAATTTCAGTTGGTTGAATTTATAGGAAGACAACTATATATTCCTTCATTTGCTAAAGAGCACCATTTCCAAAGCTTTATTTAGCAGGTTCTGAAACATAAAGTAATCCCTGATAAAGCAAGGCTCTTTGCTTTTTTCTTTTTTTGTGAAGTTATGTCTTTATTACTTGACTGTGTGTATGCTGTCAAGTTGACTGCCACAAAAGTGGTGCTGGGGACCCAATGCTTACAATGAGTCTTCGAGGCTTTTTCCTTGGAGGTGACTCTGGTCTGGTCCTATGAGCTGGAACTCATTAGCAGTTTGAGTGCCGCTCCAGTTGTTTCATCCCAAAAAAGCATCCATTTTATGCACTCTGAGACTGCTCCACAGTGCAAACTAAAGCCTGGTGCTAGTTTTTATTGTAAAAGTTCAGTCCTGATTGTGAACTCAGCAATCACAGCAGCAAAGTATTCAGAGTGGTCAAATTACCAACAGAAGGACTTAATAACCAAGTGAAGAGCCAGTGTGGAAATATATAAGATTTAGGAATAGCTTTGAAGCCTTGAAGTAATACTTACAGGAAACAGTAATGGAGCATATAGCTATACAGTCTTTGAAGTAATAGAAGTGCAAGTGTGTTCCACAACATTAGCAGCTTTTGATTTGTGCAAACAGCTTGTTTATACTTGGTATTATACAGCAGATGATTGAATAAGGTTTCTGGTGATAACATTCAGTAGTGGTACAATGTCCAATAAATTTTTTCTTTATGATTTTATGAGCTATTTCAGTATATTAGTAGTACCAGCAAACAGAGTGGGGTTTTTCCACCCTAAATTAATTCATGCCCACATTAGGAGAATGGATCTAAAAATGTTGAGTAATAAATCTTAACTAAAATAAGTTTTTGGGTTTTGGGCTCTAAAAATAGGGGAGTTGCATATCAGAATGTTGCTGGAATGCAGTATTGTTCATGGCTAAAATGGAAATCCAGGCAGACTTTGATACTATGTCTACTAAAAATACAATATAATGAAAATTATTACAAATTAGTTATTTGGAAATTCAGTGAAATTTAGAATATGCCTGAAATATATCTATATATCTTAAATATATACCTTAGTTACAATGTATACCCATATAGTTAACCATTTCTTATAGTTTTATGTATTTATTTTTGTGTTTAAACCAAATGTTGGTTTTGTTACACTATTTTAGAAAGAAACTCTATTTGAAAAAAGTAAAAATCTCTCCACATACTACATCTTTATAAATCTTTTGCAAGTAGCTTCTGTCTTTTGTTATTTACCTGTCCTTAAGATTTGGGAGGAAAAAGAAAATGCCTCTAGAGTGGTATTTCCTGTAAAGTTCAAGGTACCTGCACTGCCTGGCTTAGAGCAGGTACATCCTCTACACTGCTTGTGAGTAAGGATATTGAGCAGGCAAGAGGGTTAAAGAGGAGACTCTTAAGTCCTGTGACCCAGTTTGGGTGAGACTGGGGATAGTCCTACTGCCAGCCTCTAATACAGGATGAAGGTGTAGATGGCAGATGATGCCTGCAATTTTGAATATAAAATAATTTTCTACAATGGTTAAAACCTAAAGGAGTCTTATTTTTAGGGTTTCTTTGTGTTTACCAGTTTTAGACACATTAGTATTAAATTTTTTTTTTTCCCTGTGAGTGAAAGCAAATGTTCCTGAGTCCTGGGCTTTGAGCCCTAGTAAATTAAGAAAATAAGGTGTTTCCAGCTGAGTAGGAGATTTGGGTTAGAGATCTGTACACTGCTTCGTACACTGTTCACTTGGAGCCATAAATCCAGAAATGTAAAAGTCAGTGAAGCTGTCGCTTTCCATATTCATGCACCTCTTTGAATGCATTTTAATGGATAAATGTGTAGTTCCTTTTCACTGGATTCTGCATTTTATAGTAAAAAGACACTGGACAGTTTGAGCAAACTCAGTATAGAAGTGGAATGTATTTTAGTATTGACAGCAGAAGTGAAGATGCCTATTGATAATAAAAATCTATTGAATTGGTCTTAGGTGTTAGCATTTGTGGATTTTAAGCATATGGAGAGAAATCAATGAGTCCTGCATCTTTAGGGAGCCCTTTATGTACCGAACCTGAGAAACCAATATGGTCATTGCAAACTGCCTTGCTGAGCCCTCATTACCCAGTGAATACACAAGGAAAGCATTAGGGGAGCATGGTGTCTCTACAGTCATCACTGTAATTTTGAGTTATAAATATGATGTGGGGGTCTCATATCACCTTGATTGCTGCTTACTTACAAATTAAAAGTCTTACTTTCCTCAGAATTTTAGTCTTTCTTTTTGTGGACGCAAAGTCTTAGCTGAGTCCAGGCATTCTTGTTTAGTTTATCCTGGCTTTGTTTCTATATTTGAGTTTGCATATTGAAGGACTCCTGGACAATTCTGTTTTTGTTGATGCAGGCATCCTTGGGAGCATGAATTAGGAGACAGAAGAATGGGTAGAATAGTTAGAGATGAATGGGAAATTCATGTTTGTCATGTGTAATTTCTCTTACAGTTGACCCTCAAAACCAGTACTATAAGCGTCTCTATGTGTAAAGTAGGTATCGTGTTGCAACTGTTTAAATCTTAAGTGTCAGTGTCTCTGTAAGCCTTGCTTGAAGATGGCATTTTTAGGATTTCTAGAACTATGAGTTGATAAGGGCAGCAAACACAGTGCTTCCATTTAAAGGCATAGCCAGTATGGCAGTATCTGTGGGACACTTTTTCTGATTTATATTCAGGAGTATTTTAGCTGGTTTTTTTATTCTTCCTCACAAATCTCACCATGAAAGAAATCTGATTAATGTGGTGATGAAAACTGTCCACCAAAAGCAGCATAGTCTTAAGAAAACAAAGTTAAATTTAAGTCAGGAGAAACTAAGGTGCTTGCTAAATATAATGTAAATTTAGTTTTTCCCCAAATTAAAAAAAAAAAAAAGCTCTGTACCACTGATGATAATTTGTCAAGCTTATAGGGAACTCCACCAATACATTTCAATGTGATCTGAGAACCTCTTTCCAGAAATGAAGATTTTTCATCTTGGTTCTTACCCCTAGAGTATTCCTTGAGAACATCCATAAAGGGGATATTAAGAATAAGATGTGCCTGGAACTCTCTAGCTGACTGGCAGCATTTATTTAGCAGATGTATTAAGAATAGTTGAAAATCTGTGGGTTTTTAAAGCAAAAATCTGATACTGAATCATGAGCTTGCCTAAAGTAAACCACTGTTAATTTGCAAAGAAACTGTTTGCCATTAGTCTTTTGTGAAATGGTTGTTATCAAGCTGCATAAAAAAGGACTGATGGCATCCCTTGCTATGTACAGGAGTATCTTCCAGGATGAATAGTATTTTATTAGAATCTGGTTTATAGTACTGTGAGAAAGAGATGTTTAAATAGGAGTGGATTAGGAACATAAAATCTTCAAGTGCATTAGTAGATAGATTTAAGCAGTAGGGAGTCTGTGGCAACAGATGAAACAATTTGTTCTGAAGAACTCAGAAATCTTGTACTTGAGCAGGAAAAGATGTGTTTTTTAGTTGCAGTAAGGAAGAATAAATGTCATCAGAAACAGTTGTAGTTTTAGAGCATGGAAAAAAGTGACATGGAGAAAATGACCTGGAGCCATTTTTTTCAACTGACATTAGTGTACATATTTTTACATGCGCTGCTCAGATTTCCATTCTAAACAATTTCCACTCACTTTCTCTAAGTTCTCTGCATTTAGTTACTGGAATTCCCTTCTTTGCATTGGACACAATTTACAGTTACCTCTTCTGCTCTGCTACATGTTGACAGCTACCATTTGAAATTAGAGTGTTTCTGTTCACATGGATTTGATGGGAAGTTATCCTTAGAATCGTGGTGCTATTATTTATGTACATTCTGTGTAGAAAAACCACTGGAGCAGCTCAGCGTAATTCACTCTGATACTTACAGAGGGTTTAAAATTTTAAGAATGAGTTATTTCCAAAATTGTTTGTTCCATCTCCTTAGTGTCCAAATTCCAGAATGTGTTCACAGATCACTAGAGTAGTATTAACTAATCTAGGGCATATTTGCTGCTTGATTGTTTATATTTTGGCCACTGTTCTGAATATTTCTTGGATTCTGACATTAAATTGCCTGCTGTTTAAATGTTTCTCTTCCTTCCTCCATCAGTTTGGAGATCTCTGCAATTAAAGTATTTTGGCAACTTTAATTTTTGGGTATCTGAATTTTAGTAATAGAATGTTTCTTGAACTGATTTTTTTTTAAAAAGATGCTGATTTATACAATGAAATTCTTTGGTCACAGGATAATGAATTTGTTCCAGAGCTTATTTTCACATTAAAGTTTCAACTTAGAATAGTTTTTTTTAATTATTATTAGGAATGAGAAACACATTTGATATTTACCTATTTTAGCATATTTTACACATAAAGTTTGCATCCAATGAAAAGCTACTTGTTCATGAAAATGAGTCCTCAGCTGGCACAAAATCACACATAATGACAAGAAGAGTGATGAGGGGACAGAAGGCCTTTGAAGTTAACCTTCCCTCACTTATATAAATGTATAATTTGAAAAATGTAGATATATTTATATATTTATTCAGTACTATTATGTCAGTTTTAGAGCTGATTTTGCTTTCCACAGTCTAATTGTATTCTCTGGTAGCCAGTTAAGGCTAAGTTTAATTAGCAATATTTGTAGAAATATGGAGGAAAAATCCTTGCAGAAATAAGTCTGAGTTGTGTTTGATTTAAAAAAAAAGGTTGACGGTTACTACACATGTTCTGGGCCATGAAGGAAAAAAAACCTCAAACATGAAATAGTGGCATAAGTGATAGAATTATATACTTATTTACTGCAAAATGCTCAAATTCTGAATTTAACTTCTTTATACAGCTGCTCATTCCAGTATGTGGCACAGTGATTCGCTGCATGTAATCTTTCACAGCTGTTAAATTTTGGAGCATCTTGCCATTTAATACATTCAGCTTTTTAAGGATGCTTAAACCCCAGGTGGTTGTAGTATTAAGGTACTGGGTGTGAGGTACATTGTGGATGACCATGTTATAATGCTCTAGTGCAATCACACTAAATCTGATTTTCCCTTGTTTTTTTTCCTTTATATTTTTGCCCCTTTAACAGTTGTAGTGTAGTGACTACTCTTCTGTAGTTGTGTCTCCAAGTTTAATAGAATAATAAAGCAATCATTTATCAATGGAATCCTTATCTGGAATTATTGTTCCACTATTATAACCAAAAGGAATGACACTAGATACTCAGTTTGTCAAATTAAAGGGATGGATTTGAGACCTTTGACCAGAACTTGTGAATCTCATTGCCTGTAGCTATACTGTCAACTAGATGATCTGCCTTGCCTTTTCCGCCTCCTTCAAGCAATGTCTATTTATGTTTAAATACAGCTTTAATTATTCCAAACTGAAGCTCTTCTTTAAACAACCTGACGTTGGGACATGGGACTGTCCACCTTCAAAATGTTTTTTACTGGGACAGTCAGACTGAGGCCTGCAGTCTTTCACTACTGACTACTGCCGACATGGTATCTGAGGAGAGCAGTGCTGTGCAAATAATTCCCTTTCCTTTGTCAGTATTTTTATTAAATCTGTATTTAATATGCCTCAATATGCCTGATAACTAACAGTGCTGTGTCAGGGGCAGCAAAGCCTCCCATCCTCCAAAGCAAAATGTTGTATGAGACTAGAACTGTTCTAGAGTTTGGAAAGCAAATGATAGGAAAATCTATTCAGAAGAGGCATCCCTGGAGAGAGACCCCTGTTCTTTTAGCTAGCAAGATAAAAAAAATCAAGGTTATGTTTCTAAAGGGAAAGGAAAGGAGTATAATGGTGAAAAGGCAGAATTTTTAACAGATCTATATCTGCTCTTTTTCATTTCCTTTCTCAAGGCTGTTGACTTCACTGTGAAACTTTAGCAGCTTATTTAACCTCTTTCTCTTTATTTGAGCTGTTAGAAAAGCAAATATGTATGTATTTTACTTCCAAGAGTATTACTGGTAAGAGATCTACATTTGAACTTTGGCAACTGTTGAGATTTTTAATACAGATGGAACAGCTTGGCATTAATTTCAATATGTAGCTTGTGTTTTTGTAGTGATTCTGTATCTAAAATTGAAAAGATACTACTTAAAATTAAAAAATCTGTGGTGCTTTTTTCTGAGCTATGGCGAATATAAGTAATGCAAAATTCAAGAACGTTCTGCTGTAATAGGATAATAAATATTTGGCTGTCAGCTTGGAGACCTGAGCTGGGCTGTGCTTTTGTTTTGTTTTGCTGGTTTTGAGGAAGGAATATCTGATTTTTCCACTCAAGGAAAAAATGTGTTTCACCTTACCCAGTTATAGCTTTCAATGATTTCCACTTTCTTGAATTATTTTAATCATGTGCATGTAGTCAGTTAATTAATTAACATTTTTTCTCATTCTTCTTGATTTCTGACTCCTCTGATTTCTCTTAAAGGTTTTCTCTATTAACCTCACTTCCTGCCTTGTGTCATGCAGCTCCAAATCCTTATTAATTGTTGATATTTAGCCATAAACTAAGACAGTCTTCATGAATGGAGTCATTTTGCCTTTTCTCTCCAGAAAATTTGTGTGGAGGTTAGATTTTTGACAGGGAGAAAAAATGGCAACTATGGAGCCCATTAAACAAGCAAAACCTCTACCAGGATTGCTGGGGAAAAAAAAATAATTCACTCTCATGGGAAGTAAGCTGAACTTTTGCCTTCTAAATATGTTTCATACTAACAGTGGTTCAGGTAAATAATTTTTATCATGCAAGTGACAATGCAAGAATCATCTCATGAAATGAGCCAGAGAATTCAGCCTTTCTCCAGCCTTCCAGTGGATAGCAATTCTGTCCCCTTCTCTTTATGTTGCCAGAGTTACTGACAGAGAAGAAATAAAGGGAAATCAGAATATTCTGCCTTACTTGATAGCTTACCAAAAGGGAGCTTTTATGACCTTTTAGAGCCTTGAAAAGAATGAAATAAATTTAGAGTTTGTCAAGTGAGTTACTTTATTGTAGGGTGGGTTTTTTTGGCTTTTATTAAGAACAATCCTGTAATACTGTGCAATAAGGGATCTTGGGTTGGGTTTGGAAAATGTGTTTCTGAAAATGTTGGCATTTGATATTTTATCTTCCTTCACAATATTAGTTGGCAGCATTTTCCTCCCTTATAACTTAAGTCATTTTACAGTGTCCTCATTGTAGTAGAAGGAGCTGGTTATCTCAAAACTATGTGTTCAAGGATAATCTGAGATGTTATAATATTTTCACCTACTTTGAAATTACTTTGAGGAGATTCAAAGTTATTTGTCTTTTTTTCCTCTTTTCTATCTTGCTTTATAGCGTAAAAGTTTTGAATGTTGTCCATCCAAGAAAGAATAATCTTTGTTGGAGAAGGATACATGATACTGTCTTTTACCAGTACTGGAGGTCCATTTTAATGGATTTATTCTATTCTGGAAACAAATAACAGTCCAATGTCATTACCAGTGCTATAAATCTCATTACAAGTTGTTCTATTTAGGCTAGCTATTTGATCTGTGATTTTTCAGCAATTTATTCAGAATCTCTAATACTTCTACTACATATTTTAATTTATATGTTCATCTCATGGAAAGTTTGCCATACCCATGACATGTCTCTTATCCTCCTTTGAGCTAAAGCATAGTTTAAAAAGCAAAATGTTTATTTATACTTCTAATTTCTATTAGAAATATCTTCTATATTTTTAACTCTGAAACATTGAAAGTTCTCAAATAAGATTGCTTCAAGCAGATAGTGAGTGTGTTGCCTTCAGAGCCACTTAAACCTTCTCCCACTGTTGCAACATCAAAAAGGAACATTCCTGGTGCCACAGCTGGAATTTACCTAATTCAAATAAGGAAACAGAGTTCCCAAAGAAAGTGAATTAGATTCCAATATTGAATCCAAGATCTCTTTGGGGGGAAGATGAACATGTTAATCTTAAAATAAATTGGAGATATAGATAAAATATTGGGACTATTACTGGATTTTTGATCATCCTGACCTGCTTGTATTGAAAAAAGGTCTGTATTGTAGGCAGGAACAAACATAAAAGGGAGCTAAACAGAGAGGGATGAAGGAGGGATGCTAGTCATTCACAGTTGCATAGAAATGTTGCAGTATTTGAAAAGTAGTGAGACTGGCTGAAGAAATTACATGAAATGTATTTATTTATTTACCCATGCTATGGCACTGTTAAAGTGCAGAACTGTTCTTTCAATTGCTAGGAAATGTAAAATGTATGAAGACAAAATCCAAGTACTCATTAGAGTAGTCTGAAAAAAAGAAAAAGGCTGTTCTGAGGACAGAGTTTAAGTAAATTATGTATTGAGATGCTAAGGAGTGATTTTTGAACTACCAGTGAAAAATAGTAGCTCTTCATGAAGTGTATGAATTTTCACTGAGTACTATTTGATTTTGAGAAGCTTATGCATGTTAGTGTTCAAATACACGGTTTGATTTTATTTGATAAATTTCATATCCTGAATATTCTACACTTGGCCATCCAGATTTTTTTTTTCTAATTGCTTAAGAATGTAAATTTTTACTGCCTCTGTTGGTCAGCTTGTTCATGCAGTTGTTCTCTACAGCCTTTTGGTGCCTTTTGCATATATGAACTACTTTAAACCATGTTTGATGAAGCTCTCAAAGATGCGAAAACTGTTCTGAATATAGCAGAGCTAAGTTAGGGTTGTGAAGAGAGTAAGCCTCCCTACCATAAGCTGGTTGTTGGTTGCCAGAGAATCCATGTAAATCTCAAGCTGTAGGAAACTTCGTCTTCTCAAAGTGCAGGAAGCCTCACTTCTCCTGTCTGCTGTGCATTGTGTACTTGTTTTGTTTAGAGTAACTTAAGCTTGTGCATTTCTCCCTTTGATTCTTTGGATGTGGAATGCAGGGAATGTTGCAGCAGCTTTTTGATGAGTAGGCTTACCTGGTGGGATGCTTTCTCCTTGACCATATGTAAATTTGGGACCGAAAAAGGTATTCTTGCCACATTCAAAAGTGTCGCTTTCAGGTAGATGAGTTGTTGGGGAAGAATGGTGCTTAGCTATGTTACATAATTTCTATTTATCAAAGATACTGTTCTTGGAGAACTAAGGCTATTGATGTAAAAGGCAGTTTTCTGGTAAACAGATAAAAAGTTGTAATTTTTTTCTCTCAGACTACTGTATTCACCCTTCTTTTTTTCTTCTTTCCTTCTTCCTTTCAAAACTCTTTGACAGATGCTAAGGTTAATGAATTTTAATTTTAATTTGGCCTTTTCCTTGGGTTGCTGACAGTTCCTTCTACACCACAGAGACCTTTCTTTTCCAGCTCACTTCATGTTTCAGTAAGAAGCAGAACATCTGATGGAAGTTTGTTCATGAATAAGTGAACCCCACTGGAATACAGCCAAACACTGTCAGAACTGGCTCCCTGATTCCCAGTCTTGTGTTTTACCATGGTTTGAGAGATTAGATTCATTAACCTCTCATTAGAAACATGTCAATGCTAAAATCCCACAGCATGCTAGACTCAGCTTATTAGAAATCCCAAAAGGCCAGTTAACATTAAAGAATTAACATTTTATATTCTAGAAGTTAATAGTAGATTCCTCATTTGGCTCCATTCCATTTCATTGATGTGGTAACTTCTTAGGTGCTTTTCCCTTTAGAATTAGCAAAAATGTTATTTATCCAAAAAGAATTGTTTCATAAAAAAGCTTTTATTATTGTAGAAATAGAAGCATTTGCAGTTTAAAAATGCTTACTTTATTGTAACATTTTTTACACGTGTGTGTAGAGAGCACTGCATGTACAGAATATGGTATACTTTTTGGCTATAAATATAATAATGCTTTCAAGAGTTATCTCTGTACTAGTGATAACTTATAATAACTTATACAGAGTTTGCTATTTATAGAAGAATATTAAATCCTATTTGAGGAGGTCTAAATGCATCCAGATATTCAAGCACTGGGTTTAGTTCTAGAGTTCATAGTCTAAGGTAAAATGAAATATAATTTCCATTGTCTTTTGACCTCAGGAGCTTTCTTCTCTAATGAGAATAAAGACTGCAAAATAATCTGAGTAAGATAGAATTCATTCTACATCAGTCATATTACATGGCTTCTGCTCAAGCTTTATGTGAATGCTGGTTAAAATCCATAAAACAAGAAGTAAATGACCCTTTACCAGCAATACATTTTTGTGTGTATTCGTCTGCTACTGTGAGCAAAAAAAGAAATTTCCATTTTGTGTGGCTATTATAAGAAGCATGAAATAATGCTTTTGAATCGTCTAATGTCATTACTTGAAATGGAAAACAGTATTTTCAAAGACATTGCACTTTGTTATTCAGAGCCATGCTTATCAGCCACCATTATTAGGACATTGGCTGCTATTTCAAAGTACAAGAGAGGAACATGGGGTCATTAGTAGGGAGATGAGAAAGAACTCAGCTGGCAAACCCATGCTCTGCTTTCCCTGAGACAGTAACCAGAACAGCAACAAGAAAAAAACACAGGATCAAGGGTCCTGTATTCCTCCCTTGCCATGCAGAAGGCAGTAACTTAAAAAGAGTGAACAAGGACAAGTCCCTGTTTGGAGCAGGAGGCAAACTCCCTCTTTGCCCACCTTGCCTTCCCATATGCTTCACAACAGTGATGATACTCTGGATGTGAAAGGTAAGTCGGAGTCAGAGGGTGATGTGGGTGATGGCCCATCAGAGATACTGCTGGGCAGAAAGGACTGGCACCTGCATGATGACCATCTCCCCAAGGAAGAAAAGATGGGCTATAGTGGTAGGTGACTCCCTCCTGAGGGGAACAGAGGGTCCAGTGTGCTAGACAGACCCTCCTCGTAGGGAAGGCTGCTGCCTCCCTGTGACCTGGGCTAAGGACATCACTAGGAAAGCTCTTAGGCTAGTGCAGCCCTCGGGCTATTACCCATTATCACTCTTCCATGTGGGCAAACAAAACTGCAACATGGTGTCCAAGGGCAATGAAAAGAGATGTCATGGTTTGTAAGGGAATTCAGGTCTCAGCTGTGGGCAGCAATATTGGAAGCAATATTGGAAGGCAACAAAAGGGAATGGTGTGAGATTATGTCGGTACTTTGGTATCCATTAGGAAAAGCTCATGGAATGCTGTGTACAAGCACTTCTACAGCCCATGGCACACTTGGTACCTTGTCATGTGCTGCATCATTGTATGGCAGTAAGTCTTTTGGCCACTGGGACCTGGTTCCAGAGGTTGCACTGGTCTCCTTCTGAATGTCAGCCCTGCAGTTGCATGCATCTTAGTCATGTCAGAACAAGACCACTGCAGTTTCCCCTGAGGAAGTTTTATCTCCACCCAGTGGAACAGTCTAGAATATATATTTTGGTGAGATTACTGAATGGGGTGTCTTTGGAAGGGCAAGCCTGAATCAACTGTCTGAATGAAAAACATAGAAGTAATGGATTTACAGAAGTGTTTTCCACAGGAATTAAATGTATCAGCATCATTAGAAAAAATATTTTTTTTAAATAAAGAAAGGTAGTCACCATGGTTTCTGTAAGAGTAAACTGTGACCTTTTGCTTCCAGGATTTGTTTGGAGGAGCTATGTTACAAGTAATAATTTCCTTTAGATTTGGATTTTTTTTCTCTTTTTAGAAAGCACCTGAAAAATTGCCACAAAAGGTCAATAAAGAAATGCAGCTGTAGAGAAGTTAAACAGTCCTTGTTATGTATAATGGTAGTCACTGAGGAAATAAGAACTAAACAGTCAGTGCACAGAATAAGTAGTTAACAACAGCATGATTTCTTTAAAGTGCTTTAAAAAAAAAATGCTTGAGTGATTCTAGAATCACATTCAGTAGAGAAGAAATACTCTATATATATATTTTCCAGTTAAACACTATTGTCAGTATAATTTCAGGGTTTTGTTGTCAATTTAAATGTTTTCTTTTGAAGAGTTGGATATGAGAATATTAAAGGTTTGGGCTATGATTAAAGTTAAGATATTAGAATAGCTTTCTTCAAAGAAAATTCCTGACAGGAATTCAATTTTTTTACAGATTTAGTGAGGTAACACAGAGTTGATTTCTGCAGCAGAAAGTTGTACATGTCTTGACAAAGCAAGTATGAAAATACCTCTCAGTTGCCTTGTTTGTTGAGAGACATTTGGGTTCTATTGTGCACAACCTGGAAAATTCCTTGTTCAGTGGTTTGGTATTTGGAGGGGGGGTCATTTTCAGGTTTGTTATGGTTTGTTCTTTCTTAAGGATGGTTTTAATATTATTCTTTGCAAAAAGCCAAGAAACTTTTCCCTAGAATATTAAACTGAAGCGCAGCTGTTCAGTAGAATAACTACAAGGGAACAGATCACTTCTGTGTGCTGGTGGTTCTTAGTTGCATTTATGCTTTTCAGTATGTGGAATTCCCAATCTGCACAATTTGAAAGTCTCCTATGAGATGTGCCTTTGTACAACCAAGTGGAACTGCTATAACAGTTGTGAGGAGTTTTAATTCAAGAGGTTTTTGCTTTCTCTAGTGCTAAATACTGGAGATAATACAGCATATTGCTTAAAAATAATGACATATAAAATCATACTTGTTCACAAGGTAATAATTCTTGTCTACTTTATGTACAAGTAGAAACTTGGGTTCACTTTGGAAGTTTCTAGAGAATGTGGTTTACCAGGAGCTTCCATCAAACCTGAAAAGCAAGTCACTCTCCACTCACACAGATCATCCTGGGGCATTATGTAAGCAGTGCTTTTTTCCCAGGGTTGGCATGATTTTGTATTATTTTAATGTGTTCTTTCGCACAGATGTCCTGCATTTCAGAGTGGATTTTTTGTAAAGTTCCTTGAGATTCGATATTGAATGACATTATTGCTAATATGATTTTAAGGACCTTAAGTCTCAAAGGTCTTTAACTGTAAATACCTGCTGATGCTCTACTTCTGTATTTTTGGAACTGAAGAATTCTTTGGAAGATTATGGGATTCTCTGTTGTGTTTTAGAGGTTTAGGGTTTTTTTCCTGTTTCATGTGAAACAAACCAGTGTATCAGAGATGAATAAATGTTTTCTGAAATTGCAGTGAATATTCTCACAAGGGCCAGCATCTACTACTGATACACTTGGAAAGATGAAGTAAAAAGGGTTCCTTAATGTATGCTGTAAAAAAGAATTGCCAGTTTTCTAGTGCATTGTCTTCAGGGGGTAAGGTCACCATTGCTCACAGTATATTTGGCTAAGAGGCCAGTTGAAAATGAAAGGAGGTTGTTTCCAATCTCTCTGTTCAGTCACAGTTTAGCTTTCATTTTACATTCTTTTATCTCCAGATAGATTGAACTCTGGGATATAGCACTGTTGGCAGCACTTGCTGATTAAATTTGCCATGACCTCTCAATATCACAGGGCCACACAATTTTCTTTCTCCTTCTATCTCCTCATTATTTTAATGACACTTTTTTTGCAGTTAGGGAGGTTCTTTAACAGGTGTTAGTGAAACAACAAGCACTGTAATTTGGTGAAAGCATGGGATGTTAATAATACCTTGTGATTGCTATGAGATTTATGTCTGCTTTACATACATATGAGTGGGCATCATGACCCTCTGTATAACAAGTATTTGGGAAGGTTGGAGAAAAAAGAGTTTTCCTTTGGAAATATTTTTTTAGTTTTAAGTTATTGTTAGACCAGTGTTTTCTTTACACACATATTCTTGGAAGTATTAGACAAGCTTAGAATCCATTGATGTTAACAAGCATGGTGTTTAAGCTCATTACAAAGAAAACTTTAAGTCCCTGTACGACCAATCTATACTAATGAATCCATATAAAATACTGAACATTGAAAACACTTAGTGCTAGAGAATAGTAGATGTTTCTTAAGGCAAATTTTAGCACACTTCCTGAAATACACATTCTACCTGAAATAAGCCCTTCTTTAAAGATACCTTGGTCAAGACTTGTGTGTTAGCTGTTTTTCTGTTGCCATTTCTAGTCTGAGTGATCCTTCTAAATATAATCTTCCTGTAGGAGAATTTGCTTCTAAAGTGTGTGCTGGGTGTTCTACTTGTGTATAAACTGTGATTGCACAGCAGACCTCTGCAATGTGTTTTGCCTCGGTGAAAGCTGGAAATTACTTCCTAGTTGTTTACTGTCCTTTAGATCTGCAACTTTGGCAAAATAATTGTTGCAGCTTTGAGCTTTAAGGCATCCAGTATTTCCATTAGTGATGTTTTCTGGTTGAATCATTCATAACCTGGCAATTTTTGCTAATCCAGTGATTGCATACGGTTTCTGAACAGCTCTTTTACTAAACCACATTCATATATGCATACAGTAATTATCTCAGTAAGCACATCACATGCTGTGTTTATAAATGCTTATGGATCAGCTGTATGTCCCTTACGTTATTGTGTGTTTTTAGAGCTAAGGCAAGTCTAGCCTTCCAGTGTCTGCCTACAATCTCCTTTTCAATTACTTTTACATTCAGTAGTCATTATTTATAATAGGAGCTTATGTAAGCTTTCTATTTTCGTCTCATGCTAGCTGTGGCATATGAATAACGTTTAATACTCTCTAATAGCAGGGAAATTGCAAGTACATACTTCAGGGTATTTTCTTACTGAGATTTGCTAATGTCTGCAATTCATAAAGACCTCAGTGGTCAAGCTGACTGTTCTGCTGTCATTCAGCTCTGTGTGGTGAATTGACATTCAGAAGCTTGTAGCTAATTACCCTGGATAATAAGTATACTTTCCTTAACAGTGGCTATTAGCAGAGGGTATGCTTTGTATTTTATGTATTCTTTCAAGACAATGTAATTTTGGAAGTGATATCCAGGGAAAGGAGGTTCCGCATTTCTTAAATTATGTTGAGCAGATGTACCTTGGGTGGTGTCAAAGAGCCAGTACTTGATAGAAAGGCATAATTCTTGTGATGGACCAACAGAAGCATAACTGTCTTATATCAAGGGAGTATTTCAAGATCCAAAAGATATTATTAAGGCATAATATTTTGACTTCTGTAAAATGGGAGTTAGGTTGCTTTCAGGTAATAAATGGTTTAGCAGAGAGAGCAAGTTCTAGTACCTGAATCACTCTCTTGAATAACACTGGCCATAAATTGTATATAAACATTGTAAACATTTTGACTTTCTTTGTTCATGTTTCTGCGACGCTTATTCAATGTATTCTAAGTCACGCAGTGTTTTTTGTAGAGTTAACCTTTGTAGCTTAATGTATTCATAAAAAGATTCAGGAGAAAATTACCCCTTGCTTTATGATCTAAAGGTGATGCTTACTACCAAAAAGAATTCCCAGGTACTCCATCCCTGTAGTTGCTGCTGTCTATCTGTATTCTCAGTGCCCTCTTGGCTGCCTTGACAACACTTGCGCAATGTGCTGATGCTTGACTACTTTTCACCAGCCTCCCCACCTCTTCTGGGTCTTTTCTTTTTAAATCATAGGCTTTTTTTCCTCTCTCTTTTTGTGTATGAATTTCATAGATTCAGTGAAAGATGTAGCAGTCATCTTGGGGCTGAGGACAAGTTGTAGAACAAGTACGCCTAGAATTTAAAATAGTCTTAAGCAGCCTTCCTCACTGGGGAAACATAGGCTGGGTATGGGGTGCTGGATGACGGAAAGATATGGATTCTATCAGCCATGCATGAGTGTGCTGTACTGTACTGATGATGCTGACACATAATGTTGAAGGGCTGAAAAAACATCATTTACAGCCATTATTAAAATTGGACTGTTTTACACTTAATTTGAGCTTTTTCAGTGTTCAATTTCAGTATCAGTGCTGGGTGAGAGCACACGGCTTCTTTCTGTTTTTTTATACTTCTTTTGCAGTGCTGTGATGTTGCTGTACTTCAGCTTTGTGGAGAGCTTTTTGTAATCTTAGGTCAAGTTAGTGTTGCACTGTCTGGCTCTGTGAGCTATTGCAAGAGGCCGACACAGTCCTGATTACTAAGCAGAAAACTGTAGTAAAAATCTGGACATCTTTTCAGCTAACTTGCCTTCTTCCATTTTACAGGTTTCCTGTACAATATCTCTCTTGTCCACCTTCCTTAATTCTAAGCACTGTCATAACCTGTCAGTTTCAGCAAACAAAGAATATGGAGAAGGACACCTCATATCTAATAAGACAAGAAATGCAAGCTCGGGGATGGAGTGTTTAATGACAAGCCCCACTTGTGTTATACATCATATGCTTGATTTCAAAATAAGGTTGGTGGAGAAGGGGAACCTTGGTTCATTCCACTCCTACTAGTTAGATGCCAGTGCCACTAATAAATGCCCTGAGCCTGGAGGGGGATTGCGGGTGGGCAGAAGCTCATCTGCTAGGCTGCCCAAAGGAATTCCAGACACTTTGGCCAGTAAGTCAGCATCACTGTGGGCCCAGCTTAAATGCCTCTGTGCAAACACACACAGCATGGGGAATAAGCAAGAGGAGGTAGAGAGGTGTGCATGCCTGCAGGGCTATGATCTTCTTGCCATCAAGATGACTGGAGTGTTGGAATGGAAGAACAGGGGATCTTTAGGAAGCACAGGCAGGAGATGAGGAGTAGGTGTCACCCCCTGTGTTAATGAGCAGCTGGAGTGCATGGAGCTGGAGCTCTGCCTGGGGATGAATGAGAAGCAGAGAGCTTATGGGTCAGGATTAAAGGAAGAGTGATGTTTAGGGAGGTAGTACAGCAGGGTTTTTCAAGAATTCTTTGGTATTTCAGTGTGCTTATTTTAGTATTCATGTGAGTGCCCCCATTCTCATGTCACTTGAAAACATTTAATGAAATGCACTATCTTGTACTGATTAGATACTATTGTATGGAAAATCTATTTGTATAGCACTCTGCTAGATTATGAATGCATAAGTCATTAACTTGCAAATTTATTGGCACAAGCATCTTCTAGACTTCAGTGTTACACATCAACCTTTTACTTTTAAGCTAGAGAAATAACAGTTTACTGTCTCATTCTCCACACAGAGCCAAAAAATAAGGGGATCAGCAAGAATAACTTAATTGCTTTTCTCCTTAGTTGCCTTTGAAAAAGGCTGTACAAAGTTATGGATAAAATACACTTTATTAATTATTTAGGATTAATTAATTTTTCACTTTTAAGATGTTCCTTATTCTGAGATGGTTTAATGAAGCTGGTCTGGTTAAACCTTCCAATACATTTGATTTCACACTTGGGAGTCTGTCTTACTGTTTTACATTAATTATCTGCACTTAACCTTGTGTTCCAAAAGGATCATATTCACAGGAAGATGTATTCATTTCACTGGGAACATATATGGCCTGGTGGAGCCAGTACCATCCTTTATACTGGTTTGTGACAGCTGTAAAATTTTCCCTGAAGTGTGTCTATCCAGCTGAAGATTTTTTTGGTATTTCTGTGCGTTCAAACAAATGGTCAAAAAAAGGAAAGGTTGTCTGGCAAGTAAAATAATTCCAAGGTAGTACGATATTTATTTAGAATGCACACACTAAGTTAATGTGCTGTCTGGGGTTTAGATGATAGGATCCTATAATGTAAAAAGGGGTGATCTTAAGAACACTCTGTAGCAGAACAGGAGACTGTGCAGTGTCTTTAAATAGAAAATAAAATGACATTACTGCGACTTTTACAGATTTTGATGTCTGCTTTTTCAAGAAGCTTAAGGGACTGCAGTACTATCACAATGAATGTATGCACATATTTATATATATTCTGTCAACATAATTTCTGAGCTTCTATTAGCAATATGTGTTGTTTGCTCTGACTTTAAGGACTTTACTGATGAGCAGTTTAATTTCAGATTTCTGAGCAGACTCTGCTCATAATTCTCTTATTGACTTGTGTTGCCTTTGGCAAAATGCCTAATATTTGCATTTCTAGTATTTGAAAATTGCTGGTACTTTTTTACTGCTTCTCAGGGAAGCTTGCTGTAGAGTGAAAAATTGCTGAATAAATTAATGTTTATTTCTATATATTTAGCCCATCACTCTAGGATTTCTTCCATATTTAGGTCCTCTGGCACATGTTCCATTCAATAATATTTTCATTCTGGTACAATTCCCAAAATTATTTTCAGGGAACTGATTGTGATGCTAAAAGTAGAGAGGATGAAGAAGGCATGAGAGAAACACTCAGGTTTTTTCATACTTTCTGCACTAAATATGTAGATAAATGATATATTTTTATATCATGAAAATTAGTGGGTCTGTAGTAGCAATAATGTTTCTACTTCTCAGTGTTTTCACCTCAATGTTTTGAATTTGGTTTCACTGGAGGTATACAGAACAGTAAAAAATAGTCTTACTTGAGAATATTTTCCTTAGCTATTTCATTTAAAAAAAGAAAGTATAATGTACTTAAATTAAGATGAGGATGTAAATGAGAGATCAGAGAAGTTGCCAGTGCAGGACAATGCCAATTATATTTTAATGTTCTGAACTACTGATGGATGCATATGTGTGAGATATACATGCATAAAATGTATAAAATCTACTAAATTTGACATTTCTTTGAGAGCCTTCCTTTTAAAATTTCCTGATGCTTGTCTGTTTAAAATCTATTTAAAATCTTATGCCTATTGAGAAGCTGTGACACCAGTTCAATTTCATTTTTGCGAAGAAACCTAATACTAATTTTTTTGTGTGTGTGATCTTTTAAAAAAACCCCAACAAAATTCTATATAATATATGATGAAAGGAGTGAAGAGGTTTAATGTAGCTTAATCAGAATTACCAAAATAAAAGTATCTTGTATAGAAAATTATTTATAATCAAGTGCAGTAACATATAGTTTATACTATTTAAGAAAGACTTAAATGTACAATGAGAATAATGTCCTGCAAATTTGAGTCTGTACTAAAAAGTGGTACAGACTTTGTACAGAACAAAAGAACTTTGTAGGTCTTTTCTACAAATTCCACCCGTGTGTTGCGAGCAGCTGTCTGAAGGCTTGCCAGCCTCTGCATTCTCATGGGGGCTTGTGAAGACAGGCTGCTATAGCTAAGTTTTAACAGAAATACAAACACACAAAGTGTGGTGCAGCTCAGGACTCAGACTTGAGTGTTTGTGTGCACTTGTAAGCGCCCACACATGACCTGCCTGCCTGATGTGCCACTTCAGTAAGGGAAGCCCAGAGGTGCACAGCCACTGCAGGACTTCTGGTGAGATCAGTAGACCTCTGGCTGCCTTCCTTCTCCTGCACGCTGTGCTGGGGCAAACATGGTGCCAGCATGCAAGGATGTTTGGGTGTCCATCTCTCTAAAGATGCCTTCTGCCCGTGATCCAAATTCCTTCAAAACGTGCTATGACAATTGATTAATTACTATATGTTAGCAAAATCTAACAAACTAGTTATAACTATTTTATTAGTGAAGCAAAGCAATAATGCTTAATGAGACATTAATTTCAACAGTGAGAAGATCAAATAGTAGGAGAGACGCTCACACATACATCACTCATACATGACTAATTACAGATATGTGCTGTGTTTAAACCATGTTGTGGCTACACCAGAGAAGTTGTATTTCCATGCAGCTTCCATTCCAGCTGACTGCAGGAGGGCACCCATCTGATGAGAATGGGGTTATTCTGACTGTTCAGCATAAATTATTATAAAGCAATCAGTAATTATAAAATTACTTCAACCTAGGTCTAGCAGCAAGGGTGAGATTTCAGTGCTTTTTTCCTTTGGATTTTTGTACTGCCCCGTTTGAGGTTTTGTTTCTGCACCTAAGTTGTCCATGTTGATGGCTGTTCCTCTAGGGTTTTTTTGAAGTATCTTGGCCAAAAAAATACAAAAATTTTACTGAGATTAAGCAATTCATCTGTCCATATTTCATTCAGGTTTTTGTTACTGCACATTTTGATGCCCTCTGATAAGAACTCATATTTATCTTCCTGCAAAAAATAAAACTGTACATGGCTGATATAGACAGGAGCCATCACCTCAATTAGCAGTAAAATAAATTTTCAAATATCCTCAATCAGCTGTTTCTATCAAAACCAGCTGCTATTTCCAAGAAAAGATAGCATTCTACAGGTTTTGGGTTGTTGTTTTGTGTTTTGTTTTTTTTTTAATACACAAATCTCATTGCATTCAGATAATTAAAATGCCGTAACAGTTTTCACATTTCATTGCCTAATTAACAACAATAAAGGCCACACTAAATCAGGATGAATCTGTAATTTCATCACTAATCGCACAAGTGTGAGTGTCAGAATCATAATGAGATGCACAAATCTGGAGGTAATGAGGCTGTGGCTGTCTGGGAAATTAGAGCAAGTGCTGGCACAAATTGTACAGCAAGGTTTATTCCCATTTTATTAATTATATGCTTGCACAGGGAATTGTAACCAACTCAAATTACTTTAATTTGTGAAATTCATGCTCTAGCTGTGAACCTGACATCTGAACATAAAGTTGGGTTCCCCATCCCTCCCTTAGTGCAAAAATTGTGAAACATGTCAGTGCCCTGAAATGTTTGTTTAGATGTGAAAATTTTGACATTCTAACATGGAAGGATATTACAGTGCTGATGGCAGCACTGTCGCACAGTGACCATTTAGTGCTGGTGGGACCATCCTGCTATGTAGGACACCAAAGTGTGCTACAGGTGGAAAGGAGTTTCAGTAATACAAAAAATTAGAATATAGCAAATAAAAATAGTTGGGGCACAAATAATGACTGGTATCATTTAATTTATTGTGTTAACTGGTATAATACTTCTTTGATAAACTGAAAAATACCAGCTTGACTGTTTCAGTCAAGTAGAAGTATAGTTTTGCACTCTAACAAAAACCTGTTGTAGTGCTACAGACTAATAAATACTGATTGAAACTTGATTCCTGTGAGGTTGGTTGATTTTATGAACAGATCATGCGAGTTCATCTGTGTTTTAGACTAAGATGATTTAATGATTTGTGATGATTCTGTCCTGACATTGTATGATAAACTGCCAAGTAATTTGGATGTTTATACATCAGAACTGACTTCTTTTGAATACATACACATTTTATGTTCATAACCAAGGATGACATTGATCTTTCTCACACTGAAGTATAATTTGGTAGTACTTAGCACCCAAATATCATATTTAGGCTTTTGTTCTAAATGCTACTGGACTGGTACATGGAAAATCTTCTGTAACATGCTCATAAAATCAGTATTCATTGTATCTATATTCAGTTTCTATGTTGTAGTAACGTTTCTAATCAAACAGCTAATATCATACCTGCTGTGATTGCCAAAAGGGTTGTTCAGAAGGGGTTGAATGAATTATGTTTCCTGGGTTATGTTTGTTATGATGTTGTAAAGTTGTAAAGGTGCCAGTGAGTTTAATGATTATCAACATTTTAGAAGAAGAACATTGACAATCCCAGAGTGGGAAATGCTTGATTTATTCTCTTTCCCTAGATAAATGTTGTTACTAGAAGGTAACTCCTTGTATTAGGAGTTAATAGCTAAAAAATCTATTCCAAAACCCTTCTGTAATAATACTGAATGCAGCATTAGCTGCTGTAGCACCCAACAGTACTAATTTCTTTAAATCTGAGAGAGATACTATTTTCAGTTTCTGGTAGTCACCAGGAAGAATTGGTGTGTATTACCATATAATGGATCAAGTTCCTGGTAGAGGACTGTATGAACAGCTATCTTGTGTGTGAAACATGTATTGCTTGGCATGAGAACTATCTTTCAGTCAATCAAAACAAAATCTTGTTGCATTTCATTGCATCTTTGCTCCAGACTGTCGTGTGGTTTTGCTCACGTTTCCAATCTTGTTAGACCTTTTAGGTCTTTGCACTAAAGGAAAACAGTAGTAGCCTTGTAAAACCTACCGTAGCACAAAAAGTTTTTCCTCCATTTGCGTTTTTTTAATCAGCCCAGTTGGACTTACTCAGTGCTCTGCAGATAGGCCATGTCCTTAACCAGCACATGGGGTTTACCAAGGTACAGATGAAGCCATACTAAACAGTGCCAGCATAAACCCAGTAGTCACATCTTCATCTTTTATTAACAGGTGGTATTAGAAGAAGTTCAGTGTCATTTTTCAAATGACTTACTGATTGCTACTTCAGGAGAAAATTTTATATGTCCTTTCCTATTTGGCACCACTTGCTCTTAAGGAATTTGATTTAAAAGTTGAAGTTTGACAAAACCATGGTTCTGACACCTCCCATAAGGCTGGTTGTTCCATCTCAAGATGCTGTCTGTCAGATCCTTGTTTTTAAATTCCTGTTCACTAGTAAAAGATTTTGGAAATTGTAAAGCTCTGGGAGTTTTTGCCCTAAGAGGACAGATGACAGGCTGCAGTGTAACCCACACAGTGAGTGAGTGGTTGTGTGCGTTGACCTGAGTTTATCCCCAGTGTTTGAGGCATGTCCTCTCAACTCTGTCTTAGAAGAAAAATTGTCAGTGGAAATGATATCCTTTTTTCTCAATTTTTGTTCCTCAGATTTCCCCACAAAGATATTTTTTGAATTCAGCCTTGTCATGTATCTGTAAGTATTTTGTGGTCTTTTATTTGATTTTAAGAAAATTATGTTGTCCATCGTATTGGTTCAGAATTTATTTATTATTTGCATCCCAATACTGATGAGCTATAGTCAGGAGCTAATATTCAAATTGTTTTTTAGAACTTTTGCATGTATGTGAATATCAAGAAGACTATGAGATTTGGGAACAAAGAATAAGGAAGCTATATATTTTATCTTAGTATTTATTTTCTAGACTAGTTTAAATTTTTTGTACAACATACATTTTTCAGTTATTTTGGTTGAATAGAACAGAGGATGCTGTTTGGCAACCCAAAAATCCTGAAAGGTGCCCCATAACATTGGTATCATGCACAGGATGAATTCCATCTAGCCACCATCAAAGCTTCTTGGAGCTTCCAGAGTTTCTGCTTATCTCAAACGTGGAACTGAGATGCAGGAAAGTGAATTTTCTCAAACTAAGAGGCAGAACTGTAGACAATATTCTCTTCCCAGGTTCTCATACATTGCTTCTATGTGGATTTAGTATTGTAAGGATCTTTGTGAATTTTTACACTGAACTGGTGGAATTATAGGAAATTATTAGAAAGCAATTGAGTGTATAAGAGGGTCTGGAGTAGAAGCAGCAGCTCAGCACTGAGAAATGAATGGGTTTTTATCTAAAACTTACAGGCGGCAGTGCTAATAAGATATCTGTCAGATATCTACATCTTTCTTCCTCTTCTCTTTCTTTTCTATGTAACTCAGTTTAACAGATGCCTTTTTGAAGGGTAAGAAATACTGAAACATGATTAAAAATTGAATACATAAGTTTATCGGTAAAGATGATCTAAAATAATATGTGTAACAGTCTAAAGCAGCAGTATGAATTGCAGTTGACCTAGTTTTTGTGACTTGATGAGCTCATACTGGCTTTGAAAGTACTTAAGCTTTTGTAGCATGAACTATTATTCTGAAATGCGATTATCCTGTTGAACTGTGGTTAGAACTCATTGTAATTTCATTCATTATTCAGAAGACTAGACTTAATAGTAGCTTAAGATACATGTCATGTATTTGTAATGAATTAATTCGCTTTCAGCATTGATCAACGCTTAATGTATAATTAGTGAGCAGATTTAACAATCTACGAGGATGATACTCTGCCACATAACCATTGTGCTCATATCTCACAAAATCCGGGGCAGAGAGGCCACAAGAAAAAGGTTTTCACAGCAGCACTGTTGGTGTTCAACAAGCAAAGATAATATGTCGTGTGTTGCTGCATTTCAGAGCGTAATATTTGTGTGTTGTATTAACATTGCGTTGGTACTGGAAGGCAAAGTAAGATGGGATATGTGATGTCTAACACTGGCTTTAGAATTTGAATGTTGGGAATGCATAGCTGTACTGCCTAAGGTTGTAGTGAGGTGGGGTCGGTCTCTTCTCCCAGGTAACAAGAGACAGAATGAGAGAAAGTGGCCTCAAGTTGCATCAGGGGAGGTTTATCATGAAAATTTCTTCACTGAAAGGGTGGTCAGGCATTGGAACAAGTTGCCCAGAGAAGGGGTGGAATCACTATCCCTATGAGTGTTCAGAAGACATCTACATGTGGCACTTGGGGACATGGTTTAGGGCTGAACATGGCAGCTTTAGGTTAGCAGTTGGACTTGATGATCTTAAAGGTCTTATGGAACCTTAAAAATTCCATTATAAGGGACATACCATTTTAAAATTAACCTAGGATGACTATAGCAATAACTGGAATTAAATCCCTCTTCTGTGTTTGTTTGTATGTTTTGCTATCTTATATTACCCTTAGACGGCAGGGTAGTTGGAAGGTCTAGAGGGACTTGTTGCTAAGAACACCCTCCCTCTCTTTACTGAGCTTGCACAGTGGTAGGTGAAGAAATTCCCAGGCATAACAAGCTGTTCTCAGCTATTGTACTACTGCTGTCCACTCAGAACTATACAGAGGTGTCCTGTAGAAATACTTTAGAGCAGTGTTGAAGGGCTTCTATCTATTCAGGCATAGAGTGTTTGAATATCTACAGAAGGAATTTATGAATGAATGAATGAACAAATAAGTAAACACTGTATGCATTTGCTTCTTAGGAATTTCTGCAAGTATAGCTCTATTTCAGAAGAACACTTGGCCTGTACTCCTCGCTGGTGAAAGCCTGAGCATAGCTGCCCCAAATGCATATTAATAAATGGCTGTCCTTGGTTAGTGTAGGTTTGAAACCCTGAAATATACACAGCATTCAACAGATTCTAACAAGCAAAATTCAGATATTCCTTATGTCGCACTGACTTTCTGGGTTGCTCTGAGAACAACCCAGAAGATCTGGTAATGTCATATTGACAGCTGTACTACAGCATGGCAGTCAGCTGTTCACAGGCAGCAGCTAAGAGCTGTTTTAGGGAGCACCCATGATGTATTTAAACACAATTTTCATATTACAAGCAATTAGAATAAGTGGTTTATGGAGAAAATGAGAAGTTTCTGCACATTAAATATGATCATTTTATCCCTTGAAATAGAATTCATATAAAGTTACACAGTATCTAATAATAAGTATGAAATAGCATCATTCTTCTAATTCCAGCTGGCCAAATGTTTGGTTGCTGAATGTTTTTCAGTGCAAATACTTGCTGAGCCACATGAGATGGTGAAATGGCTTGAATAAAATAGTAATCCTTAGTCAGCCCATCAGAGCACTGACTTTATGGAGTTATTACCTATCAAACCAAGACACTTGAAAGGCTTTAATTTGTTGATTTTCCATGCATTTTAAAAAGAGTCTTCTGACTGCAGCTGTAACTTAATCTAGTGCTCCTCATAGGAGCTGTTAAGATGTTAAAAACTGGTGTGTTATCACTGGGTACAAAACTGCAATAAGAGTCTCCTGTAAAAGGAATATCAGACAGGCAGAATTCGGGAGAACACACTGCTCTAAACAGGGGAAGAATCTCAAGCATCACTCACTGCAGCAGCTGTAGCAATTGGCCAATTAAACAGGTTTTATTGATGATCTGCAATAGCTGATAAACTTTTAATGAGCTATAAAACATCCCATGGATCAATCTTGCTATTAACAGGCTGGATCATAACCAATACTTGTTAATTCTAACTAGCCTTATTGTTGGGATCTAGAAGGAATAAGTGGACTGTATGCCAAATGTAAAAGTGGAGACAGCATTCCAAATAAATACTGATAGTTTAGGGAATATTTATAATTTACTTTGGCAGATAAAACAAGCATTTTAAAAAGGAAGGTCTGGGGGCATCTTTTTAGCTTTCCATGTCATTAAGGCAAGAATGAGACTTCCAGCCATCAGACTATAGCACAATCACAGAAAAGCTGGTAAAGAAAATCAGGAAGGTTTGAGGGGATTAGGGATTTTCTATAGTTCTATGTAATACAAAACCATCTCTAGGGAATAGCTGTTCCTAAACACAGGGCTTAAGTAACTACTTGCCTGGTACTGTATTTTTTATCTGATTGGCTGAATGTTATTTTTCTCAACCAAAATGGTTATTTAATCTTACACACTGGCAACTTGGGGTTTTTTTTAAGATAAAACATAGAAGGTTAATAGGGAGATAGTTAAGGATTAAGAAGTTGTAGAAAGTAAAATGTTGACTGATAAGATATTCCTAAAAGTTTTAAAATACCAAACATAGTAAAGAACTCAAGAAGTATTTATTCAGTATTACTGTTACAGAATAAATTCATTGGGATCCCTAGGATTTCGAGTGAGTGACTGATGTAAGCTGGAACTGTGAATTTATTATTAGTTCTTACCAAATTTCCAAGCAATGTCAGTGTTAGTAGTTTGCATTTTTTCATTTCTGATGTCACGTTTTCTTGTGGTTAGTCCAGTACTGTTATTTCCATCATACTATTACCAAAATATCAGTGCAGCTGAAGATTCAGATTGTTGTTCAGGGAAATTGCCATGATCCATGTACATGCATCCAATTGTGCACTTGAAGACAGAAAATAATATTGCTTAACATAGGTCCTCTTTCTGGCTCCATGCATGAAAAGCACTTACCTCAGTGTAACATAAAGTCCATACATTAAGATTTCAAATACTAAATTTTTGCACAGAAAATGTAGGCTTCAACTCTCTATAAAAAGAGTTGTTTCATGTCCTGGAGTGTTTTTCTCTATCTTCCTCTTTGGTACAGCATTGTAAAGGAAATTTTCTGCGCCTAAAGTAACTAATGACCTCAGAGTTTTTTGTAAATATTTGCTTGAGCACTTTATCTGTTACAGTTTGCAAATGTTTAGAGTTGGCAATAAAAATATTTGCAGGTATAGCTACCAGAGAAAACATTTCCAGTGTAAAGTGGGTGAAAGAAACTGTAGCACAAAAAACCCCACCTCTCTCAGTAGATGAGATACATTGCAACAATAACCAGGCCTGTAACCATCAAGGCTGTCGCAACACAAACTTCAGTTACCCTGCAATTGTTGCTCGAAAATTACCTTTGGTTTCTTGGCCGTGAGTTAATTGAAAGTATAAGTTAAGAATAAATAAAAGCCACTCTACTAAGTAACATTTTAAGTGAAATCTGTTATTGCAACAACATAAGATTTATCTGCAACGGGTAAATAAACAAGAACCAATACCAAGACTGTAGGTAAACCAGTAAAATGTTGCCTGCAGCTGACTTCAGCAGGTCTTTCTTGTTCCAAAGCCACTACAAAACAATATAAATTCAAAACAGTGCAGCATGCAAAATGCCACTTGGTGGTCATTTGATTTGCATCTGCTCTGCAGTCAATTGTAATCAAATATTTTATCGGGGTATGGGGGTCTATGAAGTATCACCAAAATACATCTGTAACATCCTGTTCCTATGATACAGAATCAGTACACAGGTAAATTCTCCAGAACAGCTCACCCAACTTTCTGAGATCAGCTGATACGTTTACTTTCAACTTGCAGCACTTCTAATTAATGTGCTGAGATTTCTCCACGGCTTTCACAGAAAAATTAAGTTACTGTAGTTGGGTCTTAACTAGAACAGTCTTTGCAGGAGCTGCAGACAAAAAGGCTGGGCAAGCAATGAAAGCGTGGCACAAGCACCACTTGGTTCCATTGCTGCACGTGCAGGTTGCTGGGTTTGAAGTTCACCATCACCCTTGTATTCATACCTTTGCTGGGTCTTGGTTGGTTACAGTGCTGTCACTTTCCTTGCTTCCCTGATAGTTTTCATGGAGGCAGATCCTTAATGGATTGTACTTTGCAACTGTCTAAGTTCCTAGATGTGCATGAATCCTGCAAGTTCACTGTTAGCACAGACTCTTCCTGAGCCCCTGCTGTGCAGTTTCATTTTGCATTTTGTCTTGTCGGTTATTTGTGTTATTTAGAGGAAAAATGAACAAATAAACACCCACTGGGTTTTGCTAATGGGTCCAAGAAAACAAACACCCTTCCACTTTAGCTAGAAAAGGAAACATATACAGAGAGCATAATAATAAATGTCTGTGTTTTTCTTATGGGTTTATTTTCCTCAGTATTGTTTGAAGATAATGTCAGAGCCTGTAGAAGTTCATTTTTCCCCTCCTTCACAAAATTTTTGCCCTTCTGCTTAGGAAACAAAATATTGTCTGCTTGCTGTTTTCTCACCAAAGAGCCATTATGTAACACCTCCTTTTATAATCCTTTGTCTCTCCCAGGCAGCCTTGTCGAGGATCCCAGCTCAGTAGTACATTTAGAGTTAAAAGTGAAGTGAGTTTTGTCTTATGTAGCAAGCCCTCGTCCAAGGTTGCTCCCTCTGAGCAATTGGTCAGCAAATGGTTGTTTATTGGAGCTGGCCTTGGAGAGCAGATGCTGCTCTGACAGAGAACTGCAGAGTGTGTGCGCCCTGAGGCCATAACTTCTGCCACCTTTTTATAACCTTAAGCAAAATTCATAACTTAGTGACATTCTTGGAATTGTCAGAGGTAATTGATGGAAATGCATCTTCAAGAAATGATATTTAAAAGATTTATTGAGGACTACATTGTATGATCTGTACTGCAGGAAAGGTTGTGGAAGGCTCATTGAGATGTTGCTTCTGGATAGAACGTGGATGGAATGGCAATGCAAAGGCTTGTTAATGCAAGTGACAGTGACACTGTATTTGGTAAGACATGGATGTGGAAAAAACAAAGACTTTGTGACTTTTACAAAATGTAGTTGGTCAATGCTAGGATTCTAGCATCTGTTTTTGCTTAAGTCTTTAAAAATTATGAGGAGACAGACTGCATACATCTTTTTTTTAAGTTGCTGTAAGCAGAAAAGGAATTAGGTGCACTGGATTGCCCAAGTTCAGGTTTTCATTTGGATTTTATTTGTAAATCCTATTTCTCTATTTTGAAAATTTTAATTTTCTGTATTTACATAGTTAACTATTTTGTTGCTCTTCTCACTTGCACAAAATGTAAAGGGGCTTCAAAGCACTGGGCTTCTTTTACACCTCTGTAGTGAAATGGAGAAAGAGAATGGCATTGAAGTATTTCACTTTTACTCTTAGGACACAGTTTGATTTTGATCCTTTTCCTAGTCTATCTAAATTGCATAATTTGCATAGATTAGACATTACTGATGCAAAAATTGTTAGTCCAAGGGACATGAAGACATAGAATCTTTTGGTTGGTAGTTGCCTAAAATGCTGGAAGAGTGATAAAAGTTGTTTTCTTAACTAGCAAAGCTTTATGCTGACAAAACCCTAGTGCAGATTCATTTATCTTTTTGTCCATTTAACTTATTCTGATGAAGTAGCTGATTCAGGTGCTGCCAATAAAATCTTGGTCAGTCCTATAGGTGTGTTTTCATTTTGGAGGGATCACAAAGTGGGGTTAAATCATGATGTACCAGTTGACTATTTAAATATGAACTATTTCACAGGTTAGCCTGGTCTTCTTGACAGGGAAAACACTTTTATTCTTTTATGGGTTTATGTCTTATCCTGAAGTATTGCTTTGTTAATTATTACTGTAAGATGAAACTTAGAGGAATTGTGCACTTGCAGGAAGACCAAGGTTATCCTATATTATAGCCTAAAACTGCAAACTGGCAAGAAATATGTGTGCTTTGTGATCGCTGAAGTCCTTGTTATTTATGGAGTTTTTGTTATTTTCATTACAAAAGTAAAGAATTCTCATCTTTCACTTTCACTTGCAAGTTTCCAGAATTTTTATCAGTCTGCACTTATTTCACAGCACCAAGTGTTATCTCTCATGCTCATGACTTGCAGTTATGAAATCTCTGAAGCAAATCTCAATGAACTTCCAACCATAATATTCAACCATGCTACCATTGTAATACTACGTACATTTATGATATTGAGTCGCTTGAATAAAGTTTTAGAATGCCACAGTATGTTAGTATGTTCTTCAAGTTATGATTAGAGTTTTGCAAATAATGTGTTTGCTGCCTTTTTATTACAGTTTGGAAAATAATTCTGATGTAACTGGTTTTTTTAAAGAGAAGTTAAAATCATTGTAACAAATCCATTTATGTATTAACTAACATTACATTGGCAGTGACTTTTTTAGAGCCAGTTGGTAAGCAGTCTGTTTTGAAAATTAATATGCTCTCAATAGGACAAGTGAAAAAATAACAAGTTACTAGAAAATGTAGCTTATCTCTGTTGACTTGCTGAAATTCCATAACAGTGATTAAAAATAACAGCCATTTTATCAATGTTCTTAAATTCCCAGGTTTAACAGACTTGAATTCAGAAAAAAATATGATCATATTTAATGGCTAGTTAGTATTACAGAAACCATATATAAATGATAAATCATGGCTTACTTTCTTACTAAGGCATTTTTCAGTATAAATGCATGGTGTATATTTCTAAAAAACTAATGTTATACCAAATTTCAGAACCTGTGATCCTTTAAGTATGTTGTACAATTATCTGAGCAAATTAGAGCAGTAAGATGCCAGATCTGCTGCAATTAACATTAAGAACCAGGTTCTATTTCTAATGCTTTTCTAAACACTGTAAAATTAATACACTTACTTAGATTCACCTTGGAGTTTTGTATGATCCCAGGCTAGCCTTATGCACCAAACCAGCACTTGTTGGACTATGATTCAGTATCTCATCTGCTCTTTTCTGATTCCTCCTGAGCCACAAACTTTGCTGGTGATTGACACATTCTGTTAATGCTTGTTCCTGTATGGAGATTAAACCATGACTGATGGAACTGTCCCAGATTTTTCATTTACCTAGATTTCTCCCTCATCTGCTGCAAGTGCACATACTTGCCCTATGGGAAAACAAAATTGAAATAGGTGCTAAAGCCATGATAAGTTTTACATTCACCTCACTGATTACAGTACTTATGGGCAAAGTAATAAAAATTATTTCTGGTTTGGTATTTATTTTCTGGTTCAAAGGAATGTGTAGCAGACAGTCGTGTTGGCTGGAAATTGGCAAAGGTTGGTTAAATGTGACTCTTAGCTGAATGTTGCTGTATGATTAGTTGAAATGTTCTTCATATCATGAGCTTCCAAACACCAGAACTGGGAACTGCATTCAGAATACTTTAAGAAGTTAGTTAAACAGTTTATCACTTGTAGTTCCTGTTTCTGTGGTACTTTCTTATTAATTTCTAATATTTTGTTTGATTTATTGGCAATTTTTGAGTGCTAGACTGATGCCGAGAGAGAACAACTTATATAAACACCAAGGTCATTTTTCTGAGTGATGGAAACTCATTCAGAACCCATATATTTTTCTCATAGTTATTATTTTGTGTTTATTGGCATCTGACTTTAGTTGCCATTTTTTTGAGATGTTATTTGTTTCCCCGAGCTTCTGCAACTCATTTCAGTCAAGTTTGGTTTTTAATTGGCTCTGAGCATTTTCATATCATCAGCAAATTTTGCAGCCTTGCTAATTTTTACAGATTTTTCTGTATATGGAGTCAACTGCAGAGGTCACAACACAACTATTTGTGAAATGCTGTGCCTTCTTTCTGTTGTGGAAACAACCACTTAGTGTTGCCAGATAAACAGTCCATATGTCTAGTAATTTGATGAAAAAGTGCAGAACTATGGATTCCTACTCGTATCTTCTTTCCCTCTTGAGAGGGTTTGAAGTCAGAGAAAGCCAGGCTTCTGAGACATCAGAAATAGAAGATTATGGAAAAAATTAATGTAACAGCTGTTCTCTCTTTAAAGGTTGCATCTGTATGCCCCATTTACTTCCAGTCTGCCTTTGCACTGCCCTTGGTAGGAGATACATGCCTACGTCCATTGGTCACACAGATTAGTGCCCTTAGACCAGAGCAGTTAATCTGCAGCCACGCTCTGCTCCCATTTACCCACTGACAGAAGGTGAATAGCAGAAACTTGTGGGCTGATGCACCTGTGCACTGCCATTCTCTGCAAGTGACCCTGCCTGGGGGCTGGACCTGGGAATACTCAGGTTCGTGCCAAATGCTTGTGCAGCGCTTTCCCATGTATGGGCTGGGCTGTAAGCTTGGAGAAACACTGTTTGCAGTCATAGCTTTGCCATATGCTTTCAGCTGATCCCTCTGTAGGCTGCAGGTCAATGTGTAACTTGCAGTGACTGGATGGTGTGCTGGTACTTCCCAGAGTAGCACTGCCAGCAAAACCACGTGACATGCAAGTTTTGGGTTGAAATACCTTCACTCCCCTTTGGGCTTAGTGTTGCAGAAGGGCATGAAACACCATCAGACAATCTTTGAATTAATGAATATTTTCAGGAATAAATAATGCATAAATCCAGCTCTTACTGCCACCAACAATCCATGTTGTTTTGTGATGAAATATGCATTTCTTTTATATTTGAAAAACATAAAGTACATTCATTTTGTGGGTAGTGCAAAATTTATTATCTTCTTAATTATTCATTTCAATGCTTTTTAAAGTTTGTAGGTATATTTAAGTGACATGACAGATGACCACTCTGTCCCTTACCAGCTCTTGAAAGAAAATATGATAGATTTGGAACTCCTAAGACCTGAGTCTTCTCTTTTCCCCGTCAGTTTAGATATGATCTCTACAGTCTGCAACCCAGGTTGCCCAAGGCATTTGAGCACTTAGTTCTTCCTGAAGTCTTCTGTAGCAAAGGATCTTAATAGAAAGAAAATGTGTGAAAATGTTTGAGGCTCTGTGCTTGACCACCTGCAAGGCAGTACTCCATGAGTTAGAGGGTCAGACATAGCATGCAGGTTTTGTGTTACTGTGCTATGTGCAATTTGGAGATGGAAGCATTCAATCTGTGTTTCATGGCCTTGTGTATTTACCTTTATAGTGAGGATTTTTTTAAAAGAATGTTTATCTTTGTAATTGACACGAAGGAATATTAAGAAACACCAGTAATAAATCATAATTTGTCAGGTCTGGTTTGTTATATCCAAGTGGCAAAAAAGAGCAGCTGTGTACTGTTTTTGACTTTCATTAATGTCTCTTGTTTGAGCACAGCTCTAGGTTTTCTAACTTTGTTTTGTGCAATTTATATGCTTTAGTATTGCATTTGTTCATAAACAGGACACTAGGAGAAGATTTTTACATAGTACCATTTTTAGTGATCAAAAAGTGAGATGCATATTTAGTTTTGATAGGTTTTCAGGTTTTCCCTGTGGGAAATCCTCAAGTATGTCTTTCAGACACTGTTTCCTAAATGCTGCTATTTAGAAAACTTGATATTTTGTCAGTTCTTTGAAGACTGTGCACATGGTTTTGAAACAGTCAATTGCAAACCTCAGGATAGAGTTCTTTCAGCTTGCTGAGCTGTCACTGCAGCAACCTCCAACTGCTCTGTTTTTCCTAACATGAATTACCTTGACCATGTGTACACTTCAACCACTGTCCATTTGAGACTTACCATGATGATTTGCCTGAAATAACTCAGCAAGACATTTTGCTGGATTTACAGGTGTAAGACTACTTTAACTTTGTTACTTACTGCTTTTGACATGGTTATATTCTTCTCTGATTCAAAGTTGTGAACTATACACTCCTTCAATTACCAGGGTTCTTCTAGTGCTATTCTCTCCTGCATTAAACTGCTCTGTCTGGGCTTTGAGAATTTTACAGTTGTAGATGTGGTTGTTCACTTACTCCTGTACATCTAATTTTATGACATAAATTAGAAAAACTTTTTTTTGTTTGTTTTGTTATTAAAAACACTAGTGATATTCCTTTCAGCCACTATACTCTCATTGTAGCAAGGAAACTACCCAGTATTTTGATTTACAGACACTTCAAATGCAGCAACTAATGTTGTCAAAGAATGAGTGTGTAACACAGTGTAACCACTAGACTACAGTGTGCCCTCCCAAGAAATTTCTTATTTCTCCTGAAATTAAATTTAAAATCAACCATTGTCCTGTCTGACACATACTTAACAGACCACATACTTCCCTTTATAAGATCCTCTTCTGCTGGTTCAGCAGGGGACCATTCCACAAATTACTTAATTCTCTTTGTTGACATGCCTCACTGGGACAGCCAATACCAGAACATCACTCATCAGCATTTTCTTTGATGTATTTAATTTTCTGTTAGTGAACTAAAACTGATTTTCACATTCAGTGCATATTGAATATTTGGGGGTCCACTTTGAGGTACTGTAAGAAGGGTCTTGCTGTCTGATTCTGTTTTGCATCATCTGGGGCTGAGGATCCGACTTCTTTCCCTCTGCTGTGCAAGTCCACTAAACCAGATCCCTTTACTCTTCAACTCCAGCTGTGAAAGGCTTGATCAGCAGCTGGTGGCTTTTTCTGGAATGCTAATTTTAGAGATTCTCTAGTTAGCTAATTGTGGCCGAAGGAAAACTAAAAAGCTTTACAACCATCAAGTATTTTACTGTAAAGCATTACCTTAGGCATTAAGCATTGCCCTTTTTTTGTGGGGTATTTAACCTATTCAAAAGCTGCCTGGACACACCCCTGAGTAATGTGCTGTAGAGTTTGAGAAGGCAGGTTGGACGAGATGACCTTCAATGGTTTCTTCCAACTTTAGCCATTCTGTGATTCCTAATGCTTTAAGAAAAGAAAAAAAGGAAGTAGCAGAGAGCAAGCAGATAAATTGTTATGTCTAATTTCTATTTTCTGCTCAACCTTCCGTACTGGCATTGTGTTTCAGAAATTTAACTCATAAACCACTATAAGGTTCTCCCCGAGCCTCCTTTTTCTGTGGGCTAAACACCCCTGGCTCCCTCAGCTGCTGCTCATCGGACCTGTGCTCCAGATCCTTCCCCAGCTTCATTGCTTAGCTGACTGTGTTTTCTAGAGGTTGCTAGCTTGTCATTTACATAATGCAAGGAGTTTTAAATTATTTGGCTCATACAGAGGAACACAGTGAAATCAGGCTTCCACCAAGGAAGGATTGTTAACTGAATCCTTCATGGCCCTTTCCTATGTTAACTAAAATTTCTTTATGAACAGTACATAGAAATTAGACCTGAATCTCTTTATGTAAGGCTTTAAAATAATGTTGGAAGTAATTAATGTGGGCATGATATCCAGTGTGAAGTTTCAGTGTGTCTAGTAAAAGCAAGCCTGTTTTATGCTGGGGATATTCCATGTTGATAAATTACTTGCCTGTGACCATAAAAGAGAGGTAGGAGTACCAAACCAGCAACAGAACATTTAACTCATAACTGTTCTATGAGTTAACCCCTAGGTCCTGCTCCCTCATTACTAAATCACTTAGATTCACTAAACTGATTTGAGCAAAACTTGCTTTCAGCATCTACTTCAGCCTTGTAAAATCATCATGAACTTCAGCAAGTTTCAGCACACAATCTACATATTAATGTTTCTTATGACTAGGGTAATGAAAAAGATACTTTATTCTTCTGTCTCTACAAACATAATCAATGATGTAAATTGAGTAGTTTTTGTTCATATCTGATATACTGAGTGATGTTGTTTCCTATTCTGTTTTTAATATATGTGGGTAAGTATATTGACTTTTTTAGTACTGATATTTTAGTAACCAGACTTATTGCTATTTTAATTATTTTTCAATCCTAATGTTTCTATGTTTGTCCTTAAATCTTATGTACAGTTCATCTTTCCTTAATCTATCCTGAGTTCTGAACATTGAGAAAAGTGCTCCTGAAATGCTCCTGAAGTGCTCCTTAAGTGCTCCTGTCGTGTAATATAGTTATGCCAACTTGGTAATTTCTTAGCCTCCCTTTCCCTCTGTGACCTTTTGGAGAACACAGTGAAGATTATCTGGAATCACATAAAGAAATTTAGAGAGTTGTTATAATTTTTGGATATCTGACTTGATTTTTAATCAATTTTTTTAATGATGTTGCAGTATTTTTTAAGAAATAATTATACATCATGGCATCTTTAGTTGCCCATGTAGGGATAAGTCACTGTTTTATCATTAAAAAAAATCCCCATCATTATTGACTGGGTTGGTATTGTTTCTGTCTAGTTTAATTTATAACATTATCCCAGACTTCTGTCCTCAGAAGAAGACCTTGTTTCCACATAGGTTTTTATTTTAATCCATGGTTTTCCCACCTCTGTCATAATTGCTTAATATTTATGCATTATCCCATAGTGTGAAATGCTGTAACAATGTGATGGTTTTGTGAATTCTTTCAGCACTCTTCTATTCAAAATGTTCTTATTTTATTGTAGGTACGAATTAGAACAAAGATGATACATTTGAAAGTGAAGGTGCAGAACAAAACTCTTCTGCCATAGGAGAAGAATATGTAGTACCTGCCAGTCAAGTTCATTAAATTATGTTGTTATAGCAACTGGTTAGCCTCTTCCATACTTAAAATATCTTGTGTCAAATAATTAGTGCTGCTTAATTGTATTTTATTGCAAAAAAGGCAAGTCATTAAAGAGGTTCTTGCAATGGCTGTGGGGCCAGAAAGGGTCAGAAACTACTTGTAATTGGAATATGTTTTGTGAATATAAATTAATAGATCTAGTAATCTATCTCTTCATTCCCCAGGATCCAAATAAAGTATCTAGCATACTTGAGTTGCTGTTCCTTGCTTGGAAACATTAATGGATAAAAATTACCTCTTGTCCTCAATACTTTTTTTTCTTTTGTTCTCATCCTCTTAGGAAGTCTGTAACATGTGTGATGTATGTGATAGCCCTGTCCACATAGACAAATGGCCCAATAAAATGCATTTTGGTCTTCTCAGGGCACTTCTCTGTATTCTGGCTGTCAGTCATGTATTGCAGCAGGTTCTTTTCCTCCAAGTTTGGTCTTCTGCATGAAAACTTTCTGAGCATTTGATCAAACACAGCAGACATCATAATCCACAAATATAGAGCTTTGTGGGAGAGAAAAGATTTCTAACAACATAATATTTGGGATTTCAAATCAGCAAGTGCCCAAATCAGTCAGCCAAACAAGTTCAAACAATCTCAGTTACAGAATTAGAGCCTATTGTTAAGACAAGAACCTGCACTTTTTTCATGGTGTGAGGAGGTAATTTTTATTTCTCTTCAGGACTTCTGGAATTGATCACCAAGCATTTTTTATGCTGAGTACAGAATCCATTATCTGGCAGTAATGGTTCTTTATGTAAAGAGAAAACTGTGCCATCCTGGGGGATGGAGGATTGAAATTAAAGAGCTTCTGAAGTGGTGCAGTAGTTGTATGTAGACTACAAAGTGTGTAAAGCAGTACTGGCAAGCACTTACAGGAGTAGCTGCAATGCAGAGTGAGAGAGGAACATATTACAGCCCTCCACTTCATGTAAAAGTAAGTACAAGTAAAATACCACGTAGCAAAAGCCTTACCAATCCCAAATGTAGGTCAGTAAGTCTTCCTGTGACTGCAGTTGGAACTGTTTCATCTAATCCAAGCAATGTTCCCCACGTTATCCATGCTTGTGCATTGTAGGGCTTCACAGCTCTACAGCTGACAGTCCCATCTGTTTCTCTTCATCTCCGAGCCTTGCTCTCATCCTCTTTTTATGTGTCTTCACCTAACAAGGTCATTCATTCCTCTTCTCTGTGCATACCACTGTAGCAAGAGCTCGTGTTAATTAGGTATGTAGGGCACAGGGAGTTATTCCCAGGTGGCACATCTGCCATATGGTTTTGAAATAGCTCTTTACAATGAGAAGTAGAGCTTTACTTCTCCCTTCAGGCCTGCCTTAAGGTAGAAAAGTTGACTTGTTTGTGGGTATGAACCTTTCAGAATCTTGTCAGACATAATTCACCAGAAACAATTTTTTTTAATTAAAGCAATCAAATGCTTTTTCTGGGCCTCTGAAAGAAGCAATGTTCACTGATGAAATCAGAAGAAGAAAGGAAAATGAAAGCTTCTTTCCCCAACAGTTGTTTCTGAATTGTGCTTTTAAAAAAAAGAAAAATAGACATTTCTTCATTCCACATTGTATCAATCTCTCAGCCACTATGCTTTTAATAATCTATCCTTTGCAGTATTTTTCACTCTTTAATCTTGCTTTTGACTTTCTGGATTTGCCTTTCTTACATGCATATCATAATGTTAATATTTAACTTGCTTAGCTTTTCAGTTAGTAAGTGTTTAAAGGACATTCTTCTTTTATTGATTACACAGCTGTACTGGTGATTGCTCCATGTGTTGGATGACTTGTGTAGGTAGTGCAAAGTGATAGTGTTTTGAAAGTGTTGTTGCAATTTAATATGTTTGCATATGGAATGACTTTGGAGACAGAAATGCCTGACTGTTTTAACTTCAGCAGTGTACTAGGATAATTTGTTAACACTGACTGTCTGAATTTGTTCAAATAATTGCAAAAAAAAAAACTTCTGTCATACAAGAACAGCAAAAGAATTATTTTCTAAGTTCCCCGGATGTTAACAAAATTTAGATGTACACAGATCCCACATATGCTGAGTATAATGCCCTTTTCATTCTTCTTTTAAACCAACAATTTCTTGAGCTAACCAAAGATCTTTTGAGAGGATTAATGCTATAAGTGCTGTTTAATTAAAGATTTTTAAAAATTATATACCTGCCTGTTAGAGGTAAATAGTATTGCATTTTGAAACTTAAAGGGGGCAAAGATGTGGTGGCCATCATTTTGTCCTTTGATTTGCAATCCAAGTGTTACTGTTTGATTTAAGTAACAGCTCTTTTGGAAATAATTGTAAATAAATTCATGCGTATTTCTTTTTGCTTTAAAATTTAGTCTTCATCTAAACAAATTTTATCAGAAGGAAGATATGTGTGTTCAGCAGAAACTAAATAGATAAGAATATACAAATTTTTTTTGAGTTACGGCAAAGATACAGAAGATGTTCTGCTGTTTTTTCATGATGAAAAGTGCCCAGGCTTTTCTTTAAAACTGAACACTGTCACATGAATATGCATTAGTTTAACTAAATATCAAGAGATTTAAAATTCATGTTCTCAAATATTTACTTAACTGCCCTGATGAAGATAGTTGCTTAAAAGGGCATAAACTTCCACTCTCATTGGTTAAAAGATAATTTATGACTTCATAGCCTGTCTTCAATTCAAGTCATGCCAGAAATTGAGGAATTATATGATATCTAGATTATTTTAAGGCATGTTAAAAATTTATTAACCTTCTGAGATTTGCATTTTTATGAGAGATTAATACTCATTTGCATGAATTTGTCATCATTCTGTCTTTTCAAAAAACAAAGTCTGAAAGTATTACATTAGTGCTGTTGGTGTACATGGTCAATTGAGAGGAGAAAGATCCCTCTGCCAAGTGTGAAAAATTAACTCAAAAGTCAGCAGCAGTGTTCTTTGTTCTTCACTTACCTTGGTCCCAATAGATGGAAAAGAGTATATAGTTCATATCTTTATGGGACACTGGAGGTTTGGAGAATTTACTGCTCTGCCATAGATTTTCCTTTAGCATAGTTAACTTCTCTAGTTATAATCCTCCCTGCCAAGGATGGAATTTATGATTTCTTTCATATGAAACTATCTGCTGTATTGGGCTTGATAACTTAAATTTATTACTGTGCTTCTATAACTACTACATGCCAAAAAAACTATTCCCGAGCCGTGTTTCTTTTATTTTATAGAAATAGAAATATAAATTTTGTTTGGTGTTTAGCTCCTCCTTTTGCCAATACCTTTGATGGTGTTTCTTTAAGCAGCCAAACCACTCACTCATGATAGTAGTGGAAATTGCAGGCCTGATGTCATTGTCAGCTAAGGAACCTGAACATTCTTCTGAGGCTACTTGGAAGTGCAGATACTTTTCTGTGTCTTGTTCCCAGCATCTTGTGAAGCAAAGGGAATCCAAATAGTGGTTAGCTTTGTCAGGGCACAGTCTCCTACTGTAGCTTGTTTATTTCATTGTCTGAACTTCTGGTTCCTTGCAGACAGCTCTGCTTCTGTCTGACATCCTATTTTTGGAGAGACAACAGAGGCAGCATTTCATTCCTAAGGCAGTGGCTGACCTGGGTCAGTTTTACATCCCCAGAGTCCTGCAGCCTGCAAATCTTGTGCTCTGCCTGACTTAAGTCACTTGGGAGCAGATCTTCCTCTTCACTCCTTGTCCTATCCTTGTCCCATCCTTGGTGCCTTCTGCTGCTTGCACCCAATGCATGTTCCCTTCATTTCTCCTTTGCTACCAAGTGTGTCCTTGCCCCTGCATGGGGCTCAACCAGGGCATCTTAGCAACCTTCTGGAAACAGGGCATGAGCACCTGCCTGGCACAGGCCCCAGGTGAGACAGGCCTGAGGTGGAGGCTTGCAGGAAGAACTGCACTGCTCCTTTCCTGACACAGGGTGAGGAAAAGATGTTCCTGCTGGCTTTTGTGTTTCTTCAATCTGCTGGATAACATTGCTATTGACCTTGTGTTGTGTTGGGATGATTTAAATTCAGGAATGGTTGAAGAGAAATACAAGAAGCAACTGGAAGAGCTAGGAGTAGTATTTAATTGCATTAAGATCACCTGACCTTTTAGAAGAGGATGGAAAAGAAATGTGATTTGTTTAATATGTACCTTTTTTAATGAAGGAGGTATAGAAGAATTAAGAATATCAAATTAGGTGAGTTTGCACTCAAAATTCATTTTCATACTGGAGTGGATCAAACTTCATCTCCTATACATTGAATTAAGGTTAACTGAATCTGACCAGGCTCCAAATCCAGTATAACAGTTTTCATTGCTAATCTGTGTAGCACTGTGTAAGTAGAGCTGATTTGTATACTTTGAGCAAGAAGGAAGTCTGTAAAGTTGTTATGATGTGAGTAAAAGAAATCCCAACAAATCCAATCTGACACACAACAGAAGTAGCATAATTTTTTAGTTTTTGTTATTTACAGCTGAAGCCGAGCAGCAGATATATTAGTGGGTCTGAACTTTGTTCAGCCTCACATCCAAAGATAAATAGCCCCACTTTTTCAGATGCAGTGCTTATTATGTCAGTTCTTAGAAGAATAGAGCACAGTATTTTATTTGGAGTAATGAATCTGAAAATGCTTAAACCTCAATTGAGTGTTACTTAAACATTTCAGGAAATGGGCCCTTAAACTAGCAGTTTTATCTTCAGAGATTTTATTTTTAGGGTGAACCTGCTGGTTCTTGAAACAAGCCTGTAGGGATAAACAAACATTAGTTTTCATCATGTTGAGAAGTATTTTTAAGCAGAAACACTCTGACTTGTCTCAGATTCTGAGACAGAAACTAAGCCAGATTACTGGGTGAACTGGAGCAGAATGTAAATTTTTATGTATGGTCTAGGAAGCACTAATACTTTCACTGTTTCTTGATGATACATTGCCTTATAGGAATCTATTAGGGCCTGTGTTTCTTCTATGAAGGATGGGCATTAAGCTTCTGTAATGTCAGTATAGTGGTTTGACCCCAACTGAGGAAAGAATCACATTGGCTTCTCAACAATACATATTTTCAATTTTCCTTTAGAAACAGTCATGCTGCTGAACAGCAATGTGTTGCTGAAGGCACACAAACAGATATGCAAACCTTCTGCCTCAATCTAGTTATGTCCTCAATGTCTGAGAAATAGTTTTTGACTTAATAATGAAGGTCTTGTTTTCTTTAAGGAGATTTTCATATGTTCCTCTCATATCCATCAGTTTGAGTTAAAATCTTAAATATATAGATAAATGTTCACACCTTTCTGCCTTGTGTGTGATTAATCTATTCATAGATCAATATCTAACTGTAACTTTGTGGGGTCTTTTTTTGGTAAAGAACCACCATTTGAGTTATATTGAGAAATACAGCATGCACTGTATTGCTTTCAGCTGTACTTGACATTCCCGTGGATAATTTGCCAGTGTACCACTGTGTAAACTCTCAGGTGTGTCTCCCTATAAGACCTCTGTGAAGCTGATAATAAGGGGCACTGCTAACATGTAAATCTCTATACACAGAAATATGTATTTTTTATGTTTTCTTCTGTAGCCACAGTAAAGCACCAGAAGGTTTTGATGCTCATTGTTTCTTGAGACAGGGATGCTTCTGAAAAGCTTGACATTGTCTACTGTGTCTCCTGAGATCTGTAAATTAGGAATAATTTTCTGTCTCTCTGCAGTTGTGTCCAGCAAAGTATTATTGTTTCCAAATTACTTTGGGAATGCTGAACAAGATGCTCTTTTGAAGAGCCCAGAGTAATGATAGAAATGTCACTGAGGTTCTGCTTGTTTTCATTGGGCTGGTGCATCATGGCAGAAGGTACAAGGTCAGTGGGTTTGTGAGGTTGGTGTGGAAGTGCTGAAAAGTGTTATCTATCAAGTCAGTAATGAAGTATTGTGAAGAAATCAGTGAGAATGATTTTATAAAACTTACTGAAAGCAAAACACCCGGAAAAACTACTATGTTGAAAACCTGTTACTATTAAAATATTAAAAATATTATTGACTTTTAAAACTGACAGAGCAAGGTTCAGGCAGCAACAGAGAGATTACTAGAGAAAGATGATGCTTACTTGAAGATTTTCATTTCTAGGCTGCTACTTGGATATTTTAACAGCTAACTGATGGATTTCACTCTTCAAATTGTGTTTATAAGTTCTTTTACATTAAATAATCTAAGGATTTAACAGAATTATTTTTGAATAATATACCCCATAGACAGGCTTATAGTGTGCTTTCCACTCCTCTCAGATGCATAAATCTTCAGAGTAAAAATTATTTCAATGTTAGTTCATACTTTTGATTCTATAGAGCATACATAGTATCTGTCTTTTTCCTGGATAACCTATTTGCATTTGAAAGAACTTGTGAGATTTGTGTTAATAAAATCTGAATTCTTTAATGTGCAAGCAAGGGATACAGTGCTATGCAACATTACCACCTTTTAAAGTTGGAAGCATATAAATTGTAAATATGGTGTTACTGAGTGGAGAGAGGAGATGAGTAAAAAGGTTTTTAAGTTATCCTGATGGAACCAGTGTGGTGAAAGCTTAATTGTTCAGTCTGTTGTTGACCTTTTTTACTGCACTGTGTAATGCTGTATATATATACATATACACACACACATAAATAACATTATGCTGTTAATGACTCTGCTAGGTTTTTCATAAATTTATGCATGCTTTCAAAACTATTTTAAAGGCTAATATATAAAGATGGTTAAATTGCAGGGCATCTCTCCCTTTTGCAAGCTGCAAATTTTAGGGACTGAGCAATTGAGAACTCAAAATCTGTAGAAAATTTTTTTTCTTTTTCAAGTTTTTTCCTTTTGTGTTTTTATTTAGTACAATTGACGGCATCTTTTATCAAAACGGTTAGTTTCATGACTAAATCATTCAGTAGCTTATAGGATATTCAGAATTTTTGCATTTGTTTTTTAGAAATTATCTTCTAAGAAGCAGAGAAGGCCAAAAAATTCGCACTTTTAAAACCATTTTTAAAAAATGTCTCCAGATTGTATTGTTTCTTGACATTTTGTCTCACCTAAAAGAAGTAATTTAAGAAAAACCTTAAATAGTAAGTGTCAAGGTAGCTAAAATTAAACATTCAGTTTGACTTACAGGTTATATATACAACCCCTCTGAAAAATTTTGTTTTGAAGATGGGTATCTTCCCATTCACAGAGTGTCCTGATGTACACAGAGCAGTGCGGAAATGGACAGGTACCTTTTTGGAAGATAAGTTCTGAGAATGTTCTTAGGAGTACTCCTGTGAAAACTGTTTTGGAGCTATTTCTGTCTATTTGTTTCCCATCAGAAACTGGAACTCTTGAGCTCTAGAATACAGCCTTTTGAGTGACTTCTCTTACTTTTATTAAGAGATCCAGCTCCCTATAAAGGGGGAAGATGGGCCCTGTCCAGCTGAGTCTAAAACTTGCCATGCATAGGCACTGTTGATAGTTATGGAGATACAATTCCTGGTAGGTTCACATTTTAATAACTAAGCCTATTGTAACTAAAGAAAACTGAAAAGAAAATGTGTGGTATAGATTTTCAAGCTGAGTAGTATTTTTCTTCTTTGACTGAATCTCTCAAATTTGGTACAGTGGAAGATAAACTCAATTTTCTGTAGCGGGAGAAAATGGTCCTTCATCCTGATTAGAGACCTATTGCTTCTAATCAGAGTTTTATTCATGTGGGAACTGGGGAGAAGATATAAAGTGTTAGAAAAGAGCATTAAAATGCAATGTATGCTCAGTAGTGGTTTCCTTTTCACTAAAGTTTTTTGGTTGAAGAGTGATTCAGGACTAGTAAAGCAAAACACCCGAAGATTAAAAAGTTTAACTTCACAAATAAATCCTAGTCTAAGAATTAAATACGAAGTTATCTCTTCCTAGAATGTAAATTTTTTGTTGCAAAAGATATACTAGAGACTGGTTTCTTTATATTCTCAGTGAAAAAAGCATTATCCATGAAGATAAATACCTTCTTCAGGGGCACTAAAGATTGTGGGTTTTACCTTAACATATTCCAGGGCCATGCTATTTTTCATGTTTTGGAAGAAAAGCATCTAAGAAAAGGAACACCAAGCATATATCCTGAGAACCTTTCATCTGGTTCCTTTATTTATTCATTGAATAAGCAGTAAAGTGCAATAGTGTGTAGGTGTAGCCACATTAGGGTTGTTCATAGATACACATCTTCAGCAGGACTGACTTTACAGCAACTCCATAATATGTATGTTTTGGCTTCTCCTTTACTTTGCAGAAGGGAGTGTTTGTTTTAACCCAGAGTGTTTGTAACCAGGAGTATCTGTCACACAAATAATAGTTCTTCTCTGAATGCCAGGAAGTGCCCATTTTGACAAAGGCATGGCAATTTAAGTGAGCCAGAATGGCACTTGTCTGTTTCAGAAGATGTATTTGCAAGGTGGACATGCAGGTGACATTGGCCTTTTGTTAGTATTCCTGATGATCCATGCAGATCTATCATTTCTTTGTGTTGCATTGCTGCTTCAGTAGAGGCTAGCATAAATAATCCAGATACTTTATCCATGCTGACCTTGTTTCAGGCTAGCACCACAGAAACAGCATAACTTGCTCTGCAAATGGTCACAAACTTCCCAAGAAATATGTAGTGTAAGGCTGTGAAGCTGAGTTTTCAGTGTTTTTCATTCTCTTAACTGCTGAGACAGCTTGGTAAAAGAAGAAAGGTAGTAAGTTAGGAGCTGATGGATGAGGAATTAGTCTGGATAGCAGTATAAAAGCAGAAGTGAACTGGCACAGAGGCAGTAGAAAGAGGGATAAATTAGAAAGAGAGGATGAAAAAATAGCAATAAATACAAGTTGAAAGGTATAGAGTGAAATGAGGGGTGAAAAAAAGGAAAGCTGGCTGTGGTGAGCTTCTTGCCTCTTTCTTTTCCTCTTTGAGAACCTGAAAATTTATCTAGAATTCTGCTATCCCAGACACATTGACATCTCTTGTCTTGTTCAGTGTGATGGCAAATTTTGCTTATTTATTTTTTTTTTAAATTTATTTTAACCAGTGCACGTCAAATATTTGTTGAGTCAAGCACTGCCCCAGCTAGGAGATAATATATTAAGAGTGCCTGGTATGCATTAGTTTGAGTCAAGCAAGTGTGCTGTGACAGAGCTGCTGCAGTTTTACACAGGAACCTTTCTACTTATGATGCACATGGTAGGATACTACAGAGGTAATAGGATAATATGGCATATCTTGGAGTTCTCACCTTCTTTCTTTTACTGAAAGAAAAGGAATCAAGTAAAGGGGAAATGGCTACAAGAAGGGAACAGGTTATTCCCAAGTTAGGGCAATAGAAAACCCATGGGAAACAGATGTGGTTTGCTGATACACCTCTTCCCAACTCTTCACAGCAGCTTTGTGTCTGGTTGAAAAAGATAAAGCTTGATTTTCATAGGCATTGAGTATGTAGTTGCAACTGAAGTAAATGAGAGCTTATTGTTTTGAACATTGTGCTTGGAATTTTTGTTGTCCTTAACAAAGAAACATAAAAACCAAGTTCATATGTTTCAAGTAAGCTCCCTAAGATTAATGGATAGCAGTGAAAATTTGGGGGCTATACTTCTTTTTTTCCCCAACTCAAGCTTGTAGCTTGTGTAGATGTGATTTCAAGATGAACTTGTTCATTTTTGCTGTTACACACTGTGGGGATAAATGCCTAGAGACAGTAGAAAGGGAAATAAATTCTCTGTGCATGGTCAGGATGAGTGTTCATTAAATGTGGTGTATGTCTTAACAGTTTTAAAATAATAATATACCTTTTATAGAAAAGGGTGTAATAATTGGTTCCACTTGCATTTCTAATTTTAAAGCTTGTTCATAAGTATTTTGAGCACTCTTTAATTGTGTTGGGAATTTTAGCAAGTGAAATTAAGATTTCCCATCTAAAGTCATATATTCAGGAATAAAGCTGTGTGCCAGAATATCTTGGCTGGTAATTTTTGTTTTCTGCTCTGGAACATCTTGGTACCATATTCGATATGAGTGTAGTCTCCTGTCATTACTGGAATGGGACAGTTTGTTAAAATCTGTCCTTAAATTTTAAATATACAAAACTAGGTTTCTTTGCATATGTTTCTACGAGGGCAACTTAAAATTTTGTATGTCTTAAAAAGGGATGGGCAGGTTCCAAAGGTCTAACTTACCCTATTTGAAAAGGTCCATTATTCCAGGGCATGTGTGTGTGAGGGAGAATGCAAGAGCTCTTCAAGTTTCCATGTGCTCACATGTTCCCATGTGTTTGCTTATGCAGATAAATCCATGACTGGCGTGGGTTCATTTCACATAAATACAAAATAAAATCTTTTCTAAACCCGCTAGCAGTAGGAAACAATTTACCAATATATGAATAAGCAACCCACAGCAAAAGAGAGATGGCAATGCTGAATGTTTTAATTGCATTTAGAATAGTACCAAATGAGAGAACAAGTCTTTTTCAAACTGATCAATACGAAATTTTTCTCTGTGTCTTGATGTATAATAGTGAGGTGGAGTTTCAGCACTAATGCAGTCAGGATAGTGGCTGAAGGAAATTTCTTAATAAGAAATAAGATTATTTGAAAGAAATGTTTCCATCTAAATCCTGTCATAAGCAGAGAAATTATTTCAAGAATGAGACCAATTGTGGGAGATGGCTTTGATAGACTTTTCAAAAAGAGATGGCCAAAGATGCAGGTTAAAAAATGCAGAAGAGACAGGGGAATGAGACTTCTCGTTTTTGTGTGACACCTGTGTGGCCTCTATCACTGGCAGTAGCTTGCCATCTTCTGGTACTCTGACATGTGGCAGCCAGCAGCTTTGTTTCTGTTTTGCTGTCAGAAATGCAGACACTGTCTCTGCACTGAGAGGATACTATGAGCTATAAATTTACAGCATACCAGGTCTTCCACCCTAGTTCCCCTTGAAGGGTTTTGGGTCCAAGTAGTACTCTATCCTCACTTTGTGTCAGGGGAGATAGGTCATTCCATGTTCAAAATGTCCATGCAAGAAAATAATACCAAGAAGCCACTGATGGGGAATGTTCATATGCAGTATTACTTAACAGTGACCTTTCCTTGACAATTTCAGTTTTAGAAGATTAGCTAAGCCCCTTATCTAGAAGAACTTTCCTGATGACATAAGCCTCATAGTGGAGGACACAGCTGTGTACAGCCTAGGGATGACTTCAGTTCCTGTGCTTTAGCATATGGATTTCAGACTGTAGAAATATTAAAACAGTGCCTTCATGTGTCCTTGCAGATTTGTTAATCTATGAACATTAATTAATTCACAGAGTCACACATAATCATAGAATGAAAAAGGGGCCACTGGAGGCTATCTGGTCCAAGTTCCCTGCTCCAGGGACCATATTACTGAGGATGGTGCCCTGATACCTTTTGAATATCTCCAGGGAAGGAAACTCCACAGCCTCTCTAGGCAACCTGTTCTAGTGCTTGATCACCCACATAGTAAAGTGTTTCCTCATATTCAGGTGGAAGTTTCTGTGCATCAGTTTCTGCCCGTTGCCTCTTGTCCTATTGCTTGGTACCACCTCCTGACACCATCCCTTCAGATATTTATATGCAATGCTTTAGAAAAAAATACCCTAAAACTGTGAACATGAAATTGTAAAGTGGTTTAGGAAATTGGTTGTCAACAAGAAGCTATTTTTGATATCATGTTCAACATCTAAACATGGTAAAACTGCTCTTACAGAAATTTCTGCAATGTAATTTCATAACTGCTTCTTAGAAAAGTTAATTCCTTATCTATGTTTTTAATTTGTAGGTACATTGAAACCTTGAAGGAACACAAGCCAAAAATTGTCTGGGATGAAAAAATTGCTGAACACTATTTTGAATACAGAAAGTGAGTTACATTTATTAACTTACCATTCTGAAAATATTTTTGGGCATGGGCCAATGACTGTAGTATGCATGGTACCACCGCAAATGGAAATTCTGCTGATTGTGATCTGTTTGTCAACACTGAACTGCAGCATAAAAGAGTTTTGGGTGAGAGGGGAAAATCAGAGAAGGATTCTTGAAATTACATAAACTAGAACAATCTTGAGAAGTCTGATGAGTTGTATCTTTAGAAATTATCCATCAAAGTTATCTATTGAGTGTCAGTTAATCAGAGGCTCTGAGATGAGTACTGTGAGCTATATAATAACTCATCCAAAAATAGTTCTGAGAAAAATCTATGGTACAGGAGCCTGGTTTCACAAGTCCTACTGCTAAGATTGTTTAAGTGGCAAACTTCCACTAGATGGAATAGACTGTTGAGAAATGTAATAGAAGTAAAATTAAGTGACTTCCAGATAAAGTTTTTGAAAGAACTGAGAGCATTAAGGGTTATAATGTTCTTTGTCCTCCCTTGTTCATTGTGAATTGACAAGAGGATTCCTGATCTAGAAGAATCTATTTAAAATATATTTAAATAAATAAAACCAGCAACATCTTATTAATCCTCTGATAATTTGCTATTTTTATGCAAATATATCAAAACATGCAAAATGATACAAACAAATCCTACTACTTCTGCAAAGCTGTGTCTTGTATATTACTCAATGCATTGTTAATGTGAAGATACACAACTGAAAGGAAGAGGAAAACACATTTTAGAAGCTTTTAATAAAAACCATCAAAACTTTTTATTTCCAAAACAATCTTGTCTAAATTTTTTTTAATTATTAAAGAAACCCAACCAAAAAACAAAAACCAAACCTAAACCTACAAATCACCTACCTTTGTATTTTTAGTTTAATTTTCAAGATACCTACCTTTATATTTTTAGTTTCATTTTCAAGATATTTCTCAGCCTGTAATTTTCTTCTGACTTCTATTTATCAGGAAAAAAAATCTGTTGTTCAGCAGTGTTTTAATTTGTTTTCTGTGATTGTATGAAAGGACTGGGATCTGTATGCCTTAATTTTTAATTATTTGGTATCCTGTTGCAAAATTACTTTGTACCAAGCAATTACAGTTTTTTGTGTTAACTAAAAAGGAATAAATCAGAAGCTCTGTTTTACTGATCTTTAATGTCCAATCCTGTTGGAGACACGATGAGCACTAGATGAAAACTTGCTCTCAAAAGTGTAACTCTGAGGACTCTGTTTGAATGGCATGCTTCTAGGATTCATGTCTGAATCACATTTCTTACATGGCAAAATGAACTCATGGCAAAGGGATAGCTTGTCAGTAGTAGGTCCTCTTTTTTTTTGAAGCCAACCTTTGAAGGTTCTTGTGTAGGGCTTCCTGGATGAATTTTTGATGCATGAAGCCCATTCTGTCTAAAAATCACTCTAAACTTCACTTGTGCTGTGCTTGGCAGTCAGCTGTGTGGTTCAGCTGGCTGCAGGGGAGGGTTATTTAAGGAACGCTTTTTCAGTTACCACTTTGTTTTGCAAAGGTTCAATTATATTGGACATGGATGGCAGCCAGGCCTGAAATATGTATGCTTCCCTGGTGAAGCCTCTCACCTGGAAATCTTGCACGTCTGCAGTGGCTGAGAAATGAAATCATGAATCTTTAAGCAAAGCACAGCTAATGATTTCATGTAGCAGGCAGAGACTGTCTATCACAAATAGTTGCAGAAACCTGAGTGCTTGTCCCAGTGCACAGGCAAGTATTCACTTATGTAAGTTGTGAGATTTTAGGAGCAATTCCTTCTTGGTCTGTCCATGCATTCTACTTTTTCTCCTGGCCTAAGTGGTAAAGTGGTGCTGTGAGACTCCTTGTAACTCATCCCTCTCATTACTAGGTGTTTAAAATGCCACCTTGGTATTTGTGCCCAATATAGCTTGCCCTGACTGTATATTTTATACTGCTGGCAGTTAATTTAGCCTGAAAGCTAGTAATTCAGGGAATTGGAGAAAATATTTCACAGTTTGCATCAGAAAACCAAACGTCTTCATCTTTTTCAGATGTGCACTTAGCAGGCACAACTGCCTGTTAAAATCTGACAGTTTTGTCATCCAGTTGCAACAAAATATCTCAGTGTTTTGTTACTGTATCAAACCATCTCTGTTGTGAGATCACATCTTGGATCCTCTGTTTTCACTATCAGCCTTTTCACAGTATCACACAATCTCAGAATGGTTAAGTTTGGAAGGGACAAACCTGGTTTTGAATTCTAACCTTAGTTTAAAATCCTGTTATCTATCAAAGCTACTGTGACTATTTGGTTTTCTTGTTTTGCAGAAATAAGGGAGGAAAACATGCAGTCTTCTACCCAACACTGAAGGTAGGCGCCACTTTCTCAGGTCAGAGGGCTGTAAGAAGACAGAGATGTTTACTTGACCTGTTTCATTATTGAGACATTTCAGAAAATGCTGAACTGGGTTTAGGCTTTTGTGAAAGAAGTTTGCCCTTATGTAAATGTTATGTAAATTGTTATGATTCAAAGATTCAGCTGCTTGTGCAAGAAGGTTGGTTTTTTCTCTCATGCATAATGGGGTTTTAGGATCTCTGAAGATAAAGCATGTCTAGAGATAAGACACACCAGGACAAACCAGTGCTGTAGAGGATCTGTTCAAGTGCACAGCTCATGTACTATCAGACATGCTGTTAGCAGATTTTCAGACAAGATACCAAAGAAATTTTCCTTCTCATCATGGTGGCTGGAAGCTTGGAAAACTTTTGCCTTCCTTTGTAACAGGGTCCTGATCCTCCCTGTCAGCCTGCATCACCCTGTTTTCTTCAGATCTGTGAAACAGAACTTCAGTATGTGGAACATACTTTAGTGTTTTGAAAACTTCTACACAATAGTCTGCAGCAGAGCAGAATACAGGATAAAATGGTTAATTACAGCCTTAGTTCCTAGGAAGTTATCTTTAGACTTTCTCAAATTAAACTGAAAAAAAACCTGAAAAAGCCTGCGTGTTAAACCTCTGCTGACTTTTAGTATTGGAAGGGAATTGCTTCTGTAGTGAAATTACATTGTATTTACAGAGACCAGAGACTTTTTTTTTGTGGTTAAACTAGTATGAAATGATCTAAGGCTCTGTTTTCCTGGATTGTTATCTTAAGCACCATGAGTAAAAGGATATTTCCCCTCATTAATCCAATATGGGTGGAAGTATTATCACATATGGGGTATTAACTACCACATTTATGTTCTTGCTAGTGCTGCCTGTCTGAGAGTGTTAGAAAATTTCATTGTGAATGTATCAGAGAAAAGATAGCTTGTGCTGTTACGCTGTTTTCTTCAGCCTCGGGGAAAGATTTCACCCTGCCATTGTCAGTACTAACCAGGTTAAGAAAACTCATTCCTGTACATTTCTTTCATTATTTCTTCTCTAACAGATCACCACTCAACTGTGGTGATTGGTGAATGCATGGAAATGGGTTTTCTTTCCATCTTCAACATTCTTGTAATGAAATAGTTTGAGATTTGTTTGCTGGTCAAGATGGTTGGTAAACACTGAATGTTATTACCTCATGAAAAATGTATTTCTTTCCCCTTTTAATGTTATACTCACTGACAGGTTGCTGAAAATTAGTTTGTTCATGACTAGTTTAAAGCAGTCATGAATGCCAGGCCCAATGGATCTGTTAATGATGCTGTGATACTTTATTCTGTTTCCCATGGAAATTATTTTTAAACACATCCTGAGTTTGAATATTTTAAACATTGCAGCACTGTAGTTTAAGGTAAGAAAACCTGAGAGCAAAAGATTGAAAAATAATTATTTTTATTTGAACTGGAAAAAAGGGCAGAATGTGAATTGTGACATTGCTTCCCTTGTTAACCAATGGCTAAACTAACTCTTCTAAATCAACGGCTGGAGCTCAAATAGAGATACTTTTAATTATTATCTCCAAGAATCTCTTTAAAATAGAGTTTTTGTAATGTAAATTGTGATTCTGTCCTGGGAAAAGACAAGGGTAGGCAAGAGATCTTGATGTTATTTGACAAATCGTTCTGATCGTCTTCAGTGATAAAGTTTTATTTTACCCCTGAGATATTTCTGGGAAGAGTTAGAATTTCTGTACATTGTGAAATGATAGCCTAAATTAGAATAGTCCTTTGCATAGTTCATAAATCTGATTTATTTCTGTGGCATTTTGTCAATTTAGCTGGTAATCTTTTATTAGGTCATTGAATTAACTGGCACGATTAACTGTCTTTGACTCAATGATTGCTTGCTAACCAGAGAGTATTTGAAATACAGACAAGGTTTTTCAGTAGCTGGTTCAAGGGTAGATGTTTTTAAAAGGTCTGATAATGGCATGAAGACATGGCAGTATGGAGTGTCTGATATCTCTGACTGAGACATGATTGCTTTATGTGTCTTTCCCTTAGTCCATCCAGTTGCGCTTGGAGCTTGCAAAAGAATTGGGCACTGGAATATCCATCTGGGAACTGGGACAAGGCCTGGACTATTTTTATGATCTGCTTTAAAATGAGAGATGATCTTAGAAAGACTTCATTTGCTTCACTGAGGCTCCACCTTCAATTAATCTGGGTATCCTGGAGAGGTGATTTTTAAAACATGTTTTGTAATTTATATCATATCTGTATTAAACTTGCATTTTTTTCCCAATAAAGAATCCTTTTTGATTTGCCACACAGACATGATTGTTGGTATCTGATAAACTTCAGAGTAAAAAACCCATAGAAATTTCTCTTAAAGCACCGGAATTCCAAGTCATTGAAAACAGATGAACATAGAGTCAGAGCTGAGAATATTTTGTGAAATGTTTTCTAAAAGAAGTAAAATGGGAAAGTTGATGCCATCTGATGAGAGTTTAAGATGGAGACCTTTCAAAGAGCTACTGGTAATAACCAAAGTAAGAGAACAAATAAATCCATCATATTACACCCAGCAAATTTAAAATCTGCTGGACTCTCTGCATCTTGCTGTCTTCTGGTAAGGTAAGTGAACATAAAATGTCAGGAGGCAAGACCAATTAGAAGACTTTCCCTCAAGCTGGTAGAAAATCAAGCACTGTCAAGCTAAGCTGTTGGCTCTGTTTGTTTTGTCATGTTAGTAAATTCCTTAAGTAGTTCAAACTCACAGTAATTTAAATTTATGACCTGTTTCTAAATCAGTTCTGGTACAAGAGATGCTGTGTGATTTCTCTACTCTGCTTAGCCAGCTTGGTGGCTCAGTTATAGTATTTAGCCCTAGAGCATGCTGCATTAGTGGCCAGTTTGTGGGAACTGTAATATTCAGCAACAAAGGCTCTAATCATAATCATGGATTCCGTGGACATGATGGATTCCATGTCCCCAGCAGACAGAGCCCCAGCAGCTCTGACAATCCCTTGACTTTTAGCGGACGCTGTAAATGTCATCAGCACCTCTGTGCATGAAGCTGTCATTCTTCAGCTGCACACATTGGTGCTTTTGTCTCCGTAATATGGATTTTTTTAGGAACCCAACAGCTGTAAAAACCCATCAGTTTAAAAACAAAGCCAAGAAATTGTGTCCCTGCCTCTTGGTTTATAGTATTTGTGTTTGTAGAAATCCACAGGCTTCAAGGCAATTTCTTCTAAGGAACTAAGAGGTGCTGGGAATTTGATGAGGGTGTCATTGGTCACCAGCAGAGACTCAGGCAAAGAGCTCTGTACTCCCACTGGTGTTCTTCTTGCCACTTAGAGTTGTCACAAAGATGACTGCACTCCTCTGTTCACATCCACCCTTCCCAGTAATTAATCTCAGCGGGGAATTTATCTGCCCCTGCTGTTTTCAGCAGAATAAATCCCACTATAATCCACCATTGATTAAAGAACTATTGATCTTCACCTTTCTGATTTAGTTCTGGCATCTCTCGACTTCTCACATTGCGAGCATCCAGCTGGGGTAACTAATCAGGTTTCTTTCTTCCATACCATTAGTAGTAAGATAATTTGCTACATGAATCTTTGTGTTCAATTAACTTGAACTTTCTAGTTCATTCAAAAGCAATTTAAAGTCGCTCTGGCAATGGTATCTAGAATAGCAGAAGAATTAAATTCTATTACACTGTTTTTTTCTACTTTCAGTGGCACTATTGAACCACAATGTCTCAGAAAAGGGGTTATGTTCTGAAATGGCATCCATTTTTATATTAGCTAGTAGGTAGCTTCTCAAATTGGATGTGGGGAAGAAAATGATATTTCATTTTAGCTTGTTTCTTCTCTAGAAAAGGTATACATTATTTATCACAATTTTCATTTTGTTTATATTCTGTGATGATTTTTTGTGAGGTACATGATTCCTGTTTGTCTCTGAGTACAGCTATGTTAGAAAGAAATGTCTTTTCCATCCTTAGATGTAGAAAAAATACCTCTGTGTTTCAAAAAGATAAAAAAAACCCTCGCTGTTTCCTGAAAAATAAATACCAGGTAAGAAGTACCAGATGGGATTTTGAGCCATCCATGGTATATTGGTGCTCAAGGACAAGTATGTTGCCTTTGTCTCTAAAGGCATAACATGTTTGTTGCATTAGAAATAATATTCTAAAAGAAACAAAGTTGAAATTATTCTTAATAATTAAGTTCTCTGTTAAAAAAAAGAAAAAAGAAAAGAAGAAATGAGCATCAGAAGGGCTGTGAGTTCCAGAATGAATGCAGAACAGCTTCTGATGGGTTGGTCTCGCATTTCCCTAATTTTTCAATATGTGGGAATGTCAGGTTGTCTTGTAATAACAGAGAATATAGAAATCAGTGGGCCACAAGGAAAACAGCTTTCTTTTGAAATTTGCACCTCATCACATTTATGAAAAGATGACACAGGCGAGAGATGCTGGTATGAAAGGGGGTCCTGCAGAGCATCTCCTTTTATGACAAGTGTGGAAAACTGCATGAGGGGCAGAAGGTGGGAGGGAGTGCTGAAGTGCCAATTCATTATTTATTCCTAAAGAAAAAAAGCAGTGTTCCTAAAATGAGGTACTTGGCAGAGCAAGGCCAAAGATACTGGACATAAAGGATCAAGGGTATGACTGCAGAGAAATATTTAGTGTTTCTATTAAAACAACGTACACCTACTATAGCAGGCAGTGAAAGGGAAGTGTTTATTTGAACACAGTATATTATCATTCAGTTTTCTAAGATACATTTTTTAAAAAAAGCTTTCCTGTATACAGGCTCTGTTGCAAGAAAAATTTCTTTGTTGCAAGAAATCTCTTCTCTTGCAAGAAAAATTTCCTTGTATTTGTATAACATCTCGAGTACTATGAATGTAAAGGTTTCTTTGATCTACCTGATGCCAAGTGGAGATTTTTTCCAACTGACCTTTGCTCTTGTATTTCTGGGTGATTTTCTTTTTTGGGTGAGACTTACACAGGGTTAAGATAAATACATTTTTCTGCCCAATATTTATTGCATTCACTGAGAAAAAGAAATAGCAGCTGATTCTGTTGCAGCTGGCCTTTGATACAAAGCTGGTATTTTTATTGTCAGTTATTATCACACATGTCGTTTTAACAGGTATTGGGCAGGGGTTGTATCTGTATACAACTAAATATCTTACCAAGACAGAAAAGAGGACTTATCTGGATGCTTGTAGGACCACATGGACCATTCTTCTGGGATAACAGCATCCCATCTTATCTTCTGTAGTAAGCGTATCTTGAAAACTTGACCTGCCATAGCGTCTTTGTAATGAGAAGCAGATTTAACAGAGAATTGTGGAATATAAGTTGTTTTGCTTGTCTCATTGTGAGGTGCTACTCTTCAAGAAAAATGGCTATAGTATTTCATGTTATAGTTTCTTTTTTTATCATATATAGGTGTGAAACTGCAGAACCAAGTGTAGCTTCCAGGTAAGAAAGTTGGGAGAGAAAGAGAAGAGATAATGTGATAAGGTAGACCAAAGGATGACAATACTAAAACAGGTTCTCTAACCACTTCTTAGTTATAAAGAATTGTTGAGTGAGTTGTAGCAATTTAGTGTTTATGGGCTCAAGCAAAAATATGAAATGCTTTTTTTAATTTCTGCTGTTAGCTACCAGTGGTAATTATTTGTAAGAGTGGGGGAAGTGTTTTGTGCATGCTCATTTGTGGAGACTGCAAAGCTAATGGATGTTCACAGGAACTGTAATTACAGTCTCTCCTGAATTTGGGACATGTCTTTTGAAGTTTACTGTTTTGATTAATACACAGTACAGCTCTGTGACTTCAGTTAAACAAATGGCAGCACAAACCAGATGGATTCTACCTCTGCAGCTTGAAGAGGTTGTATGCAGCTATTTCCTGAAAATAACATTCCTTCAGTGATTGCTTTTATATGTAATAAGTGCAAATTAAGTAAGCCTGAATTGGTGTTTTGTAGTCTGCCAGGCAATCACTTTGATAGTCTGCACTGGGGAAAAACATATCATCTTTTTAGAAAAAAATCAGCATAATATGAAAAATAACTGGAATAGAACTGGATTAATACTACTTACTCAAACAGTTGCAAAAATAATTAACATCACTTATCATGTTAGTATATGAAATTAAAAGCAAAATGTGTTTTCAAATATGTTCTATTGGGATGAGAACATTATAGCAAAATGTTATTTTGCAAAAAAAGCAGATGAATGGAATCTAAGACTCAAAATTTGAAACAGTTTGTTGTTTTACTTTCCTACTTATATCAATTACCTTTTCTGGATGTATTTCAATGTTTAATTGGTTACAGTGTAACTGACAATTGTTTTAGTAAAAATACTGTAGAAAAACTTGTATGCTATTTTTTTCTAGAAACAAACAATGAAGTTTCTTACAAACTCTTAATGAAATAAGCTTTTACTTTGACTTCCAGCACATTAGAATTTATTCTCCATTTAACTGCTGAGACCAAAGCAGATGGGCACTTTTGAGCTGCCTTCATGTGGCACATAGATTATCATATTTTATTCCATCAATGTGTGGAGTTCAAAAAAAGTAAAATTTAGCAATTGTCTAGTGTGGGAAGGCAGAACATAACCTAAACCCTGTCCCTCTGTTTGTGAATTCGCAGCTGGGAGCAGAGTTTAATCACAGGGTATTCATTACCTTGCCCACCTGATTTTTTGAGAGCAGTAATGAAGATCATGTGGAAATGTTTAGTGTAAATAAGCAGCATATTGTCTTTCTAGAGACCTTCTAACTTTCCTTATTTCATTTACCAGAAGCCACTAATCTCAGCAGACATACACACAGTGGCAGAGGGGCACAGACCCTCTTGTGTCTAGATTGCACACCGTGGGGGCTTTTGCATAAGTGACTTGCTGTAAGGCTTCCCAGATTGCTGCATTTTTCTGCAAATCCACGAGCACTTTCTCAGAGCTGGGCTATCTAATTTTCCAGCTTTGTCATCTTTTGCTGTTAAGTTCCTGCTCTGTGTATGGCTGCAGCAGGGACTGGCTGAGTGATCTGCTCACATTCCTCAAAGGTTAGTGCAGATGGAGTAGAAGATTAAGGGATTTCAACAGTTTCCTCCAGTATGTAAAGTCTACACATTATGGTTACCTCTGATGCTCATCCTACTCCAAAAGGTAATACTGAATTTTGTTTTCCTTTATTTTCAAGTGTTAGAGCAGTTTAAAAAAAACCTCCATACAAACATTGCTAATTTTCAGCAAACATTACTTTTCTATTCTTCCTTACAATCTCATTTAGGAATGGTCTAGGTAGGACTTTCAATATATTCCAGTCAGTTTTCATCTAGTGCACTGGTGGAAAGCATATACTCCATTATATGCTGTGTTTGCTTGCAGTTGTGGAGGATGGGACTGTTACTAAAAAGAGCCAATAGACAGAATTACTGCCCAGTGTAAGATATTATTTAGGACTGTGTGTGTCCATTTTCATCCAATCTTTACAGCTTCTTCTCTGATTTTTCAGGTGAGCTCAAGTGGGGCAGAGAAGTTGCTATAGATCATTTGGCTATTATTACAGGTTTTGCAATCTTTTTGTGTTTTCCTTTTCTCCTTTAGGGGCTGAACAAAACAAATTCTGTGAGCAGACATGTTTGTATATCATGAGTATATGAAGGCCCAGAAGTAGCAGGATTGGCATCCTTGTGCTGTGGAAGTTAGGGAAAAGATGCCTGGGAGTGTTGTGTGACCACACTGAGAGAGAGGAGGAGAGAGTAATTTATGCCATTTGTAAAGCTGGCTCTCTAATCCCTACAGTTATTAGAGTGATATTGTGGGAGGAAGGGTGACAAAGCTCAGCTCTCCTCATGGCAGCTATCTCTGGGCTGATTTCTCCCTTGTTTATAGGTGCTGTTTCAGTTGCTGTGCTGGGAGCTTTTGTGTAAAGCAAGTGGTTGTGTTATTTTTCTTCTACTGTTTCATGTCTTAATGTGGAAGAACCTTTGTGCTAATAATATTTTTCATTTTCTTCTCGTAAAAACAACTGATCATCCTGGCTAAGTGAAAACCAAAGTGTCTTCATTTTGCACGAGAGCTGGAGCTACTGAGGAACCAGGTGGAGGTGTTTGGCACAGTTCATGCAGACCACTTCTGCTAGCATAAGTAAATAGTTTCTTCATAAATGACAAGCAGTCTCCCTTTACAAATATATTGTATCATGTATCAACTGTAGATCCAACTTAAAATGAGTCCTTCTTGGCTTTCCGAGTCTGGGTATATTGCTGATATAATTAGCTGGAATTAACACTACAAAGTGTTTTATTTAATGATGCTTTCAGAATCACAGCACTAAATTGCTGTCTGTAGTATGAGGGCTTTGCATCCCACTTCTGCTTTATAGCTCAGAACTTTCTGTTAAAATGAAATTGCATTTGCTGTTAAATGGGAAGTGTTTTAGATGGACTTTCTGAGTCAAACAGTGGGTCAGGATTTTAAATTCCATCTAATTCCTCATTTCTCCATTCACATCAACCCTGAAATTGTGGTTGGTGTGAGGATGCAATTGCACACAAGAGATTGGCTGAGCACATGTCTTGAAAGCCCAGTTTAGCAGTTTATTAACTATTTTAAAGCATTGAGGATTAAATTGTACCTTTAACATTTGCTTTAAGATTTGGAATTAATGCCTTTGGTACAAGAGGGAATGATCAGTAATCTTTAAGAAATGTTTTGTTTTTTTTTTACTGAACCAGCTTTTAAAATTGCTTTAGTAAGAGTTAAATAAATATATAAAGTGGCAGGGAGAATAATCATCCTCCCCAGAATGAAAACTTTCCTGTTGTGTCTAATACAAAGTGCTTAAACCTCTGATCTCTGAGCAAGGTCCCAGTTTTGTGTTCAGATTTCATCTTCTCCCTTGGCTGCAGCAAGTGAGCTTATCTACCCATGTCTCTTAAGGTGGTGGGCAGGGTAGAGTAGAGAAACAGAGCGTGGCTGCTTGAGAGGGAGGGAATGGTGCAGAACAATTGCTTTCAGAAAAAATGCACTTCCTCCGTTCTTCCTTTTGTAGGACCTGCAGAGAGATAGACTTAGCAAGATTAAACCCAAACCCCTGTGTTCCACAATGATTCCTGTGCATTTGTGAGCATTGTCTGTCTTTGAGCCTAGGACTGTGAAATATTTTGGCAGTCTGTGCTCTGTCCTTGGCATATATATTTGTCAAAACTGAGGTGACTTTTCTGATGGCTTTCCCCAGTGCTTCTTAGCAGAGCTCTGAACGTTATTGAGTGAATTTTGCAGATGACAACATGAATATTGTAAATACTTGTTGCCTTCCCAGGTACACATATTAGTGTATAATCTGAGCTTCAAGTGTGTGCAGTATTAAACTCATCATGGATATGAGAAGAAATCATCAGAGTTGTATGAGAAGCCTTTTCCTTCTCCTTCTTGGGGCCCTTGGTTGTTAGGGGTAACTGCATTGGGAAAAAAGGCACAGTGGACAGTGTTCCAAAGAGCACACAGCCTTAAACACACCTGACAAAGAACAAAGTGGAAAGAAAAGAGAAAATTACTTTTGCAGTGCAGAAAGTAAATCTGTCACAAAGTCAAATGGGAGCCAGGGTTTTTGACCCTGGGTGTCCTGGGGGGCATCAGGCACAGCATGGCCAGCCGGGCAAGGGAGGGAATTGTCCCGCTCTGCTCTGAACTGGGGTGGCCTCACCTCAAGGGCTGGGGGCAGTTTTGGATGCCACAATATAAGAAAGATATAAAGGTATTAGAAAGCATCTAAAGAAGGTAAAGGGTCTAGTGGGCAAGCCGTACAAGGAGCAGCTGAGGTCACTTGGTCTGTTCAGCCTGAGAAGAGGAGACTGAGGGGAGACCTCGCTGCAGTTACAACTTCCTTGTGAGGGGAAGAAGAGGGGCAGACCGTGATGTCCTCTCTCTGCTGCCCAGTGACAGGACCCAAGGGAATGCCCTGAAGCTGTGTCAGGGGAGGTTTAGGTTTGATATTAGGAAGTTTCTTCACCCAGAACACGTTAAGACACTGGAACAGGCTCCCCAGGGAAGTGATAACAGCACCAAGCCTGACAGCGTTCAAGAAGCATTTGGGCAAAACACCCTCAGGCACATGATGTGACTCTTGGGACTGTGCTGTGCAGGGACAGGAGCTGGGCTTTGATTACCATTGTGGGTCCCTTTCAGCTGTGGATATTCTATGATTCTGTCTCCCATTACGTGCTGGCTAGACCCTGCTGTTGAGTTGAGCAAGCCAGAGCAAAGTAGGGTCCCTTCATCACTGACACTGTGAGGGTCTTCTCAAAATCACTCACTGCAGAACAATCTGTTAGCAACAAGATGGGGCTGTGTGCATGTCGGAGTGAACAGAGCACGCTGCCATTCTGAGTGGTTCTGTGAGAACTGATGAGTCCTTCCCCTCAGCACCACACACTGAGGAAAAATGGCTTTGCTTGTAGATATGGAGACAAGTTGTTATGCAAAGCATAAATGGAAATAGTAATTTGTACAGAATGCAATCAGGTGGAGGAAATAACTACTGCAATAAGTCATAGAGCCACAGAGGGTAGCTGGATCTTTAAAAGGCCTGAATATTTTCCTAGTCATGATGTCACTGATTATACACTTCAAAGGGTGCATAATGGTGTGTTAGTCCTCCTGTCATAAGGTGAATTGTTACTCCGAGGCATTTTCTCTCCATCCTGACCTGGTCTTTCTGCAGGTTGTGTGGGTAAGCTGAAAAGAGAAAAAGGATCAGGGACTGTAGTGGGTCATGTTTGCAAGGCCAACCTTGTGCTTTTTAAACTTGCTTGTGTATGTGCTTCAGGGGATATACTTGTCTCTTTCAAGACTGACTTTTTGGTCTCTGTGTTTGATATCTGAGTCAAACTGCTGGTCAGCTTTCATTTCCAAGCTGTTTTCTCTGTAAATGAAAGTTGGTTTTTTTTGGTTTTTTTTTTTTCCCTGCTGGCATTCAGTCAGTGTTGGTGTTCAGGGACCATTGCTGCGTAAAGATTCCACAGGCCCCATTTTGCCACTGACTTACATATCTGGGAGCCCATTTGTTTTCAAGGATTTCTGTTGTTTCTAATTACAACAGAATTTAACAGTGCAGCTCAGCTTGACTGCAGCTCTTTTGATGAATCTCAAATGAAAACATAATTCTGCTTCATCTTGTGTAGACTCAGCAAGAATAGGAGGAATCAAAAAAGTAGTAATGCCTTTCTCCCATCCTGCAGGAAGTTTAAAACCATTTTTTGGAATGGAAGAGTAGGTGTTGGTTTTGCACAATGAAAACACTTCTGAGAGCAGAGCTATGCCATGCAGTTGTGTAGCTTAGCCATTTTTAATTAATAATGATATTTTTGTAATAAAAAAGGGTTTTAAGGTTATTTGCACAGGCAGCATTAAATAACTCACTTGGGACTTTTCCAGAAGTAAATAGTAGCATCTGAAAGAATTTACTTCTTATTTCAGGGCAACCCCAAAATAATGAAAGCTTTGCTTATTGTGAAACATTTTACAGTGCAGGTGTCAGGCACTTAAATGTGGGCAGTTTCTTCCTGGTGATGGAGATGTGTTCCTCAGACTGACTGCACCCACTAACAGAGCAGGAGGAGAATGGCTTGACTCACTGCACATGAAAATGATTTTGAATTTCTGGTTGTACTGGAGTGGTCTGGAAATGCAGCACTGAAAGCACCAGCACCTGGTAAGCCCTTAGAGTATCTCTCTGTGCAGTGCTTTTCTTTCACTGTAAAACTTTGCTTTCTGCTAGACAGTAAAACCTGTGATGCTCAGCTGAAAGGATTCCATTAATAGCCCATCAAATGTGCATCACCCTGAGGAAGGATGTTTGGTGTAGCTTCCAGATTACCTGTGTCCTGATAAAGGTCTCAGTCGTTTGCCATTATTATTGGAATAGAATTTATGGCAAGGAAAAGTTGGCTTACTTATGAAGATACAAGATTATAAAAGAATTTGTTTAGAAAGAAGCTGAAAAGCTTATTTTTATTTAATGAGTCATGGATTGTTCTGCAGATTATCAGAATAATTCCTTCCTGTGCTTACCTAAATAACACATTATTTTTCTTCAAGCTATTTTTCACCTCAAGTGTTTTGTTCATTAAAATCTGTGTTTTTACATAAAGAACCATTTGTAAGCATGTGTAGTTAGTATTTCTAAAGACTGTCTTTATAAAATAGATATTCAAGTATGGAATAGAGCATGAACAATCCAAAGTAGCTGACAGAAAAAAAACCCCCTCTTGATAAGTGGAAGAACATTTCATTATCAACTCCATATTGTTTCAAGGACTGGCCTGTAGGTCTTACAAAGGAGTTTGAATATAATTTATTTATTTTAAACTGTTTCACTGCAGGCCTTACAATTTTCTGGCCATATGGGCCACTAGTGAAGGAAGGACAAACATTCACAGAGTTCTGGATAAATGTTAAACCCCCATTCCTTTAGAAATTTAAATCTGAGCTACTGACATTCTTGTTGGTAAAAAGCTTGGGGGAGGGGGAATGGGAGACAGGACAAGCAGACTGCAGCTGCATATCACCAAACTGAGTTTGCATATTCAGGAGTTAATACATGGGTTATGTGTGTGTGAATGACACCAAATGCTGTGGTTGTTGTAATCCCCTTTTAATAAAGGGATTGACTTGCAGTACAAAATTACTTACATAGTTCTGCATGCTGTATTATCTGTTCCAGGGGGTTTGAAGCCTTATGTGTTTTCTAGCCCTCAGTACCTCCTTTCTTTATTGCACTTTAACTGCACAAATTGCTTTTCTGAAATGTTATTTGTGGATATCAGGAATTGAAAGTACTTTGTCCCATACTGATGGCTCTGTAGATGCCACGGGTCAGGGAAATATGAGGCTGAGTCTCAGCTAAACCTCTGGCCAAAATGGATCCAAATGGTAGTTTGCATTTCAAGATCTGACAAAATAATGGAAAATTTTTGTGAGTATATTGGTTTTGCTCTCTTGGGCCCACGTGTAAATATTGTAATGGGAATGACAGTGCCCATGTGCTACCCATGTCAGAGTGGTGTCCACTGGCATAGAGCAGGACAGGGTATCCACCAGCCTGTGCTGAGGTCCCTGCTGAAAGAGCCTCAGGCAGCTGCCTGGTATTTTGCTTCATTGTATTTTATCTCAGCACTAATTCCACTGTTGTAGTTTTGATTCATCTCTAGGTTTGCATATGTACACACAGACTCTAAACTCCGTATTTCTTTCATTTCTTGGCAAGATCTACATTTTGCTCCTGTGGTGTAATGCCTGACCATTGTTTGATATCTGAGCTCGTCTAGAAAGGGAAATTGAAGTTTGTTTGTAGAGAAGCTGATGTGGTTCTGATTCCTGGCAGAGAGGTTTCAGCATGCCAGCCCTCAGGGGAATGGTGATGCTGTGAGGAAAGGAGCAGGTCTGGTTCAGCAGAAAGCTTGGGTTGAAGAGAAGGGCACAGAGAAAGAAGGCAAAAGTATTCTGTGATCTGGGAAAGTCTTTTTCCACAGTCAGTGGAATACTCCTGTGATAGCACAGGCCTGCTTCAGGGGGCAGCAGTGCTTGCACTACAGATCTGTGCAAGAGGCAAGTGGCATTTCAGCACCCTTTTCATAAGAGAGATCCTGAAACAGGACCCTCGTTTGCTGCTGACTATTTTCCCAGTCACCATCTCTTCTACTGCTGGGTCTAGTGGAAAGCCTTAATAGTATGAAAATCTAAAAATATCAACTAAAAGCTTTCCTGGTTTCTCCCAACCCACCCCAAGTTGTTCTGCATCTAAAGAGATCCTTCTGAAATACAAGAGGAAAGTAAAGCATCTGACTAGATGACCCCTATGCCTGTTAGATAGAAAATGATTTTTCAGAAAATCTTGTACTGGATACACATCCAGCTTTATGCATTTTAGCCTAATTTTAAAGCAAAAGCTATCTTAGCTGAATGCTTTTAAAAATAATGGAATGGAAACTCAGAGAGCTCAAGTACCAGATGTGCTTCTGGTCCTGCTACATTTAAAACTGTTTGTCTTTCTCTTTACTATAGTGTAGCATTATTAGAGTAGTGAGAATCCTGCTGTGGTCATCTTTCTAATTCCTAAGCTGGCATTTCAAGGCCAGGAGAGAGGTGAGCTTTTGTCCTTCAGAGGTAAACCAGTGAAAGCTGGGTCTAGACAACTAGAAGGGGATGTGACTGTGAGGATACATGGGCTGCTTTAAAATGAATGGATTTATTACACAATTCTCCTGCTAGTTTGGGGACATTTGCCTTTATCTAATACTGCTCTCTCTCTCTCTCTCTCTCTCTCTCTATATATATATATATGTAAGTGAGAAAATGTTTATCTTCTGTGTGCTGTTTAGAATTTCTCAGTCAAACAGAAGTACTTAAGATTAAGACCTTAATAATTAATAAGCTCTCAATTGTTAGTGAGCAGTGAGCCTGCCAGTGTGAGATTGGGCTGGCACCTCAGTGGATTAATGGAAACAGAGAGCTCGATTTAAAAGCCCTGAATGATAATCTTTAAATATGCGTCGGTATTGTGGTTGTGCAGTTTCCCTGGGGAATCATCATATTCTCTGCTTCAAAAATTTCACTGAAGACTTAACTGAAACTACAGCTCAACTTTGCCTACTGGGAAATCTACTTTCATTCCTGGGGCTTATATTCCTTCTGTGTACATCTGTACACCCAGAGAGTGATTCCTTGTGGGTTTTCACTTATCATATTTTTGCTGCAGAAACAGTTTTACACAGACTTGAAAAACTAAAATTGCAGAGTTGAGCAACTTTTCTACCTGAACAGAGATCTTGCTTAGGCTTCCAAACAAGCAAATGTTGCTATTTGAAAACACTGAAGTGAAAACTACATGGACACTTGTGATATGTGATCTCAATAAAGTAGACAAGAGAAAATAGGTTTTTTTTAAACTCCTGTATGTGAAATTCTCTGGTGCTTTGGGTTCACGTAACCCATTTCAATAGTACTTCATTGTCTGATAGAGATCTGCGTAGTCCCACTGCAATGATAGTGTAGACACAATGTGGTGCATTCTGGGATGTCCTCAGACAGATTGAAAAGCTTGAGAATTATAGGAGATTGCTTTTTCTCATTTTTATAAGAACTTGCCAGTCTGAAAGGTGTCTAGACTTTGAGTTGCTTTGGTTTTGTATACATTTCTGGGGATTATCTCAATTTCAATTTAATTTGCTATTTCACTTCATGCTATAAAGCTTTCAGGGAATCTTTCATTTCAGTGAGAGCTCACTAAATTAAAATGAAAATGAAATAAGCTTGCATCATCAGCATTGAGAGCGGCAGTGTTATCCTGAACTTCTCTTAATACTTCACCAGAGCTGGTTGTGCATGTAAGACACCAGGGTAGTGAGTTGTTCAGCACTAGGTCTGTGTAGCTGAATACTCTTGTGTTCTGTGTAGTTGCACTGATACTAAGAAAGCTTTTTCAGTTGCAGGATACTGTGCTCCATGTAACAGTGACAGAACAGCTGTGACAGATCACCTGTGACATGCTGAGTCCTTTTAAATCATAGAATGGTTTGGGTTGGAAAGGACCTTTAAGATTATCTAATTCCAACCCCTTGGCCATGAGCCAGGGACACCTTCCTCTGGACCAGGTTGCTCACAGTCCCATTCAGCCTGGCTTTCCAGGGATGGGGTATCCATTAACTCCTCTGAGCAATATGTTTCAGTGCCTCACCACCCTCAGTCAAGAATTTATTTCTAATACCTATTTCTTCTCCAGCCTGAAAATCCCAACTCTCTCAGCCTTGTCCTCATAGGAGATGTGCCTGAGCCCTCTGAGCATCTCTGTGGCCTCCTCTGGACCTGCTCCAGCAGGGCCATGTCTTTTTTATGTCAGGAGCCCCAGAGCAGGATGCAGTACTGCAGGTTGGATCTCACTAGAGTGGAGTAGAGAGAGAATCAGCTGTCTCGACCTGCTGACTGCCCTGCTTTTCTTTCTGGTATACAAGAGTACATCGCCAGGTTCTGTTCAGCTTCTTGTCAACAGTACTGAACTCCTCCTCAAGGCTGCTCTCAGTCCTGTATTTGTGTTTGCCCAGCCTGTCAGGATTTGTGCCCAGCCTGTCAGGATTTCCCTGACTCAGGTGCAGGACATTGTGCTTGGCTTTGTTGAACTTCCTGATGTTCCCATGGGCCCATGTCTCCAGCCTGTCCAGGCCCCTCTGGATGGCATCTCTTCTCTCCAGCGTGTTTGACTGCACCTCACAGCTTGGTGTTGTCTGCAGTCTTGCTGAGGGTGACTCAGTCCCACTGCCCACATTGCTGACAAAAATGAACAGTGCTGGTCCCAACAGTCCTCCCGGACCCCCAAAGAACACCACTTTTCCCTGGTTTCCTCTTGGACTTGGAGAGTCACCATCCAGCTGGTTGCTTATCCACTGAGTGGTCCATCCATCAAACCAGTGTCTCTCCAGTTTAGAGATAAGGCTGTTGTGCAGGACAGTGTCAAGCTTTGTACAAATCTGGGTAGGTTATGTCATTCACTCTTCCCTTACCCACCTCTGTAAGCCCATCAGAGAAGGCCACCGGATTTATCAGGCACAATTTTCCCTTAGTGAAGCCATGTTCACTGTCCCCCAGATATATCCTTATTTTCCATGTGCCTTAGCATATTTTCCAGGAGGATCTGCTCCATGATTTTGCTGAGCAGTGAGGTGAGACTGATGGGCCTGTAGTTCTCCAGCTACCCCACTTTTCCCTTTATAAAAATGGGGGTTATGTTCCCCCTTTTCCAGTCAGTGACAACTGTACTGCACTGCTATATATATCTCAAATATGATGGATTGTGGCTCAGCTACTTCATCCAGCAGTTCCCTCAGGACCTGCAGATGTATCCCATCATTCTCAACATTTTTCAATAATGTCTAAATTACATATAAATTCAATGCCACTGCTCCCTGGATTGATCTCCTGCTAGGCTGGAAAAACTGAAATTTGGAGGATGTAAGAGAAATCAGTGTCTGTACCCTTTATAGCTGTTCATCTGAGTATTCCTGTGTCCTCCACTAGCTTGGAGAACCTGCTCCACCTAAGAGGGGAATAGATGGAATTGCAGTCTGAAGAGAACAGGACACAGGGCCTGTTCTGAATGGGCTCACCACGTTTCATGGGATGCTGCTCTATCTTTGTACCTTACAGTGGGGAAAACCAGTCTGCTCAGGTCTCTTGTCCATTTCCAACCTTCTCTATTAATCTTCATTTAAGTTTTTTACATACCTGTCATTTTTATTTTCCCTTTTCTTCCTCACCTTTCCTGGGGCAGATATTTGGATAAATTGGAGTCCTGTGCCACCCATAGTAAAGACTGCTTGCATTGGAATATCTGGGTTTGGAGAAGAACACATGCACATAGATTTTTTGAATGTACATTAAGTCTTGATTCCATCAGGAACAAGAGAGTGTGATTTGCAGCAAGCTTTTAATTGTGCCAGTTTTTCCTGTGATAATTCTTCTTTGAAACCTATGAGCACTTATTTCAAAGGACCTTTTGATAATGAAGATGTTTTGTGTCAGGGTAACCAGCTGTGGTGCACAGTCAGGAATAAGAAGGTGTTTAATAGGGAAGAACTTCAATGCACGGACTTCACAGGGAGATTTAAAACTTCAGTTTTTATTAGCACCAAATATCAAGCAAGTTCCATGACAACAAGCTGTACTTCCAAGCTGGTGAATTACTTTGTTTAGGGAAAGTGAGTTAGTAATTATATGACATATCAATTCAGTCTATGTACTCTCTTGTATTTGCATTTGCAAATCCATAATTCCTTCTGTTGTGCACAGGTCTGAGTTCAAAATTTCTGTCCTTCCACCAAAAGTAGGAGTGTTTTCAATCATGAGGTTTTGAGGAAACTCTGCCCTTGAGAAACCATAACTTAACTGCTCACCAGAATAGTCAAAGCACCTCTGGCTTCTAAGGGGATAAATTACTGTTTCTAACATATTTGTGTGTCCACTTCCGGCAGCTGAGCATGAAGAATTTACCCAAAGAGCTTGCCCTGTACTTCCATACAGCCTCCCTACAGTTCAGCTAATGCCAGCTTGGCTTTCAAATGACATTAACACAGGGGGCCATTGGTGGGGAGGGGAGGGAGGGAGGCTGTGTGGTGTTCTGAGATTATAACAAAGCTTTTGGTGACTGTGATAAGAGACCTGGTATTGGATTACAGAGTGAGAGGTGGAGTTCCAAAAAAGCATTAGAATCAGCTCCATGCAGGAGTGCTCTTTTCCTGGAGTATTTGCAAATGCTTCATCCTAATTGAGTTTGCAAACAGCTCTAACTCCCTTAAGGGTGGGAGGGGGTTTGTTCCTTGAGAAATGACAGCCTGAAAATGAGAGATCTGAGAATTACACAAACACACTTTTACACTTTTTTTTTTTTTTTTAATAGAAGTTATCTTGGACAGTTGGGCTGCCACAGTACAAACTGTGGGGATGCATATGCTGCCCAAGTCACCTTAAGAGTGTGTGGGTGCAGGAGAGCATTTCAAAAGAACAAAAAATGCATCATTTCTAAACGAGGCATTTTTTTACCTCAGTATCCTGGGTGCTTATTATTCAAGCTGAGATATAATATCAGAATCCATTAATTGCATCTGTGGCTGATACAATAACACTGAACAAGTTTCCAAGGTAAACTGGGTTAAAAAAAAAATGGAAAAAGAATCCCTGCAGCATTAGTCTGTCTGGAGCATGCTAAACAGCCAGTGACAGTTCTGCTTGATAACAGTGCTTGTCTAGCCATTTGCATGCTTGCATCAAGGAATTGAGGACATTAAGAGCAATTCAGATTCAGTCACTACATAGGTCCAGAACCAGGCTGCAAGAATTTCTGTCACAGTACTTATTCTGCTCTATTCTGTAGAGACTGTGGGCTCCTAAATCAGTATCAAACCTGAATTTCATAAAGCCACGCAACATGTCTTACCATGGGCACTAACATTTATACAGTCAAACAACTGAATCCCCTCCACATTTGACACACTGGGACTGTGACTGATGACATATTTTTGTGTGCAGAAAAGCAGATTTTAATGGTAGAGGTGGAAGGGCTGGAGCAGTGATGGACTTAAACTTAAGAGCCAAAGAAGGGCATTTGTGGAGGAGGGAGATGATGAGGTGCATCTGAATAGACTTTGAGAAACCAGTTCCCAAAATCCCTGTATTTCTCCAGTAATTCTTAGTTAATCTTCAGGATGAATGCTTTACACCTGAAACTCTTGTCACTGTCCATATGAGACATAGACACATGCAATATACATTAACAGTTGGGAGTTTTTTATGCTGTACTTTCCTTTCCTATAGATTTTTGTTTTCTATGAATTTAATTATATACAGTTCCATGTTTTATTTTGTTGCCTGTGATTTGAACTATACTCTGTAACAGCAGTGTTATGGGACTGTAAGGGGAAGTTTATAGTGGATAATTATCCCATCCTTTCAAATTATTCTTTAATTGCAAGTACAGGGAAGTCTCTGTTAAGCAATTCTGTAGTAACAAAATATTCTGCTCTGCCTAAATGATTTCTGCATAAAAGATACCAGGGACTTGTTTGAGAAATCAGTTCAAGTGATCAACTATTTCTTCATTAAAAACCCTCATCCTAAAACACAGAACTTCTGTTTAGATGTCTAACACGCACTGGTGTAGATTTGGTAGTGAATGTTTTCTGGCTCTTGGAGGGAGGAATGTAAACTGAGCTCTTCTTGCAGGTCAACAAACCCCAGGATTTCTAGTGAACAGACAGTATTTCCATGGGGAAAGAGTTTATTACAGGGGGAGACAAGGAAGCAAGGCCTAGGGTAAAGTGACCTACCTTAGGCAGCTAATGGGATTTCAGAAAAACAGCCTTTCAAATGGCGTTTGCCAGATGAGTTATTAATTACAGATTTCTTATTTGTTTGGGTTTTTTAGCATGGTAAGATAAGAAACATAGGGCTCTGTGTTTTGCACTTTTAATGTGTCAAGGCAAAACTTTGGATGAAGCTTTGTAAACTGCCCTTAAATTTCTTTGAAAATTATTGCCATGCAGACAGAAAGTACTTCGTTTTACACAGCCAGAACAATCAGCTAGGCCTGATATTTCCAGGTTGTGTTAAGTGTACTTTGGAAAAGTAACAGATTGTGGGGTGAAATACTCATCTAGTTGTTGATTAAAGTAGGAACAGCTCTGTCCATGCCAACATGTAGTACAAAAGCAAAGACAAATGGGATAGCTACTGGGGGAAGGTACACTGGGGTTAGTTGTTTGAAACAATGGGATCTTAAAAATCAATAGGGTACTCAATTACCCAGGGTTAAGCTCTACTGGAAAGGCAAATTAATCTGTAAAAGGTAATACTGCTGCTCTGAGCCCATGTATTTCTGTAAGCATCATTAAGTTATCATTCCTGAAGTATAGAACCAATGGTGAGTAAATGAAATTGAAAGGCAACATGTTAAAATCCATGGAAGAAGGATTCTTTTAAATGCAACATGAAGAAATTGTGAAATTCACTGCTATACTGCAAGACTAAAATGTAAAGTTTCACAAAGTCAGAAAGGGATTAAAGATAGATGTGGTTGATGAGACCATCTAGTGGCGCACTTAATGGGATCGAGACAATTCAAGTAATGTAAACATCTCTCCTAAAGTGAGGGAGTTGTAAGAAACTTCCATCAAATATGTGGGTTATCCTTTATGATGCTTCTTGCAATAACCTCTAAAACCTCTGGGTCTCTACTTCTCCCATTACAATTTCAACAGTACACTTGTGGTGTTGTTCAGAATGCAGTTTAGAGGTAATTTCACTTGCAAAGGTGTTTGACCTATTGGGTACAACAAATTGTATAAAAAAAGGCAGTGTTAGACATGACTGCAGTCATGTCTAATCAGACAGTCTTCTGATCTGACACAGTACAAGTTCCTAGTTGTTCAATTTAAAAACATTCTGGTGTTAATTTTTCAAGTTTTACTATGTAATTTCTGAATGTAAGCAACTACCTCAGAAAAAGAGAAGTCCTTTTATTTCAAAGTTATCAGTAACAGACAAGTTGTGAACACAAAATAATTTGGTTTGGGTCTGAGTATTTTTTTAACACTAAACTTGATCTCCCGGTAGTTTCTCAATTGTTATTGACTACCACATAATTTCAGGTTGCCTGCCCTTAAAAGGAAAGAGAGGTGTACATTCACCTGGGAATGGGTAAGCCACATAAATAATAATAAGTTTTAAGGAAGGATAGGTCAAATCAAAGATAATGAGAAATGACAAAGAAGTAGAACACTGTAGGGTTTTGTTAAATTGCATAGAGTATGTGTGTGTGTACTTGCCCACACACACATCTCTGGGTCTGTATAGAATCACTGTTCAGCTTGTAGTGCAGTTGCTTATAAAGAATACAAAAGACATTCTGTTGTAAACTTTAAAGAATATTTAATAACTTTTAAAAAATAAAATGTATATTTTAAATTTTGTTCTTTATATGAATGCACAAAAATGTACCATTGTAATTGCAGCAACAAAATCCAAAGAACAGAGGAGACTGCCCACTGTGGTAAGATACCAGTGACAAGGGAGGAGAATTCACAATGGAATCCAAACAAGATTTCCCATGGCAAGTCCCAACGTGTTTTCTAACTGTCTAACTCAGTATCTATGCAGATCATTTACACTTAGCAAATTCTTGCAGATAAATTAGAGTAAATAAAGAGTCTGGGTTTCAAATAAATGCCACAATCAACTGCTGGTTTCTGTTGCTTACCTTTGGTGCCACATTTATAGCACAACACTGAAGCCAAGGGGTAAATGAAAGGCTGTAACTTTGTCCATGCTGACAACCTCCTGTCCTACCCTGGGAAGGTGTAAGAGGCAGTCCAGTCACGTGTACCTAGTGTGACCAGTTCTTACCAGTTTGTGAGAAGTGAGGGTTTAGGTGGATTCCCTTAGCAGCCCTATTGCTGATGCAAGACAGAGCATTTTTACAACTTCTGTGCAGTTCCTTCCTCTCCATATTATAAATCCTACAATGCTGTATTTAAATGCTAATTACTGATCAAAGAATAAACCTTTATGAGTTTGTTTAATTTGAGGGGGGAGACCAAAGAACTATTCATAGAACAGAAACTGAAGTGAATTTCAGTGATTGTGCACTGTATGATGAGGAGCTAAGTAATTCTCTTGTACAAGTAATAAGATTTGGCTGCTAGTGACAGTACAGGAAAATAAACCATATTCTATTAAATATATGGTTTTGGGTGGGTTTTTTTTAAATAATTGTGAAAATGAAAAGCCAAAAGTATATTGGACTGAATCTAAAAAGCTAAATCCTGATGCTGCTGAATTCAATAGGTTCAGTCATATGCCCTGTGCCTTCATATCTTGTTATTAAGCAGAAACAGCCATGAGAATAAATTAGGAGTGCTCCTTTATTGCCTTTGGTTCTGTCTTTAATTTAAATGTATTGAGTCCTCCTTCATGTTTAAAGATAAGAAGTCACAATAATATAAAAGGCTTTACTAAAAGTGACAAGACACTAATAGAAGCAATTGGAATGACTTCTGTGTTGCTCTGCCTGCATTCAATATCAGCAGCTTTTCAAATGGATATTATGTACTACAGGTTACTTATATATAATCAACCAGTTTAATGTGTAAAATGGAACTGTCTTTTTTTTTGGCTTTTTGGTTTTTTTTTAAAGATTGTTGCTGTTACACATCACAAAATCTTCTGACCTTGTCAGCAGAGAAAGGATGCAGTGATCTTAAGAAAATATGGTAAGTCTGAGGCTTGTTATATGCAGTGTGTTCAGAGGTATGAAATTGGATTGTGCTGGTAATGCTGTAAGCACTGTAACAGCTGTTTGGTCTGTGTGGAGAGAGTTAATAGCATCAAATATACAAAATACTCCAGTTCAAATTATGAACAAGTTGCAATAGCATCTCGGTTGGTAGTGGAAGAAGAGTATTTAAAAAAGAATTATTAGCAGCAATATGTGATCTGAGGGTTTTTTGTTTGTCTATCTGCTTGGGGGTTTTTTTGCTTGTGGTTTTTTGTTTTTTCCCCTAATCGTATGTTTTTGTTGCAGAGACTGGGATTTACAAACTGAGTGTTGCTTATACTCCCTTTAGGTACTTGTTTTAGAAAACCAAGGAAGTTTATCTTGTAAAGACACCTAAACTGGAAAATGATTAGAGGAAACCACAAAATGTGACTTCTCTCCAGTCTGCTTCTCATATTTTGTTTCCACTGAAGCTTTAGCTGAAGTCTAGAAGCATTCTCTAAGAGCACAGCACATATTACTGTGAGACTCACTGGAGAAGTGTTTGTGATCTTTCTTTTCCCTACACCACCATCAAGCAAATTGATGAGAGTTGCTCTCTGTGGGAGTTCTGCACAATGGTTTGCTCCCATCAACTGAACCATCATCAGCCTGCTGTCTCTGTGTTAATTTTTAATGGCAGGGATCACTACAAATAGACTTGTCTACCTTTTATCTGTCTCAAAAAAAAAAAAATCAATGTTTTATGAATGTATTCATCACTGTGTCATGCTGCTTTTCAGTGGTAGAAACTCAGAGTTGTCAGCAGAAGCACCCCTGTGTACAAACTATAAACCAAGGCAAGAACTAATGGTACAGCTAACCTGGAATTCTATCTATGCAGGTTAAGAAAAGAAGAGAGTAGAGAGAGAGGGAAGGAACAAACTTACACCATCTTTTGCCAAGCAGGACAGTCTGCAGGTCAGCCTGGGCTCAAGAAGCAGAAAGCAGGGAGACTGTGGTGATTGCAACACAAGTGAGCCTCTTGCTTTGAAGTACAGGGCACCTGTGTGTGGGCTACTTGCTCAGCTTGGATATGTTGGGGCTTGTGTGCATGACAGTAAAATCCTTTAGCGGTGGGGAGGTTGCTGTGATAGTGATTGGGAAGCCACATAAAATGCACACAAGTAATACATTACTTTTATCTTAGCCTGGACAGCTAAATGCCCCATGGGGGTAAATTTTTGGAAGATAATTGCTCTTTTAAACACCAGAGTATCCTCAGCAATTTCCCAGAAAATATGGAGTAGCTCACGCCTGAGAGTGAGAAGACTGCAGGAAATCAGCAGAGACAAAAAAAAAAAAAAAACCCAAATCTAATGAGTGAGAGTGAATCTGTCAAATAATGCAGGTCCAGAAAAGGGTTAGTTATGGGTGTAAAGGAGATTGTAGAAGAGGCTCTGGGTTGGCAAGTCCAGCTGGAAATTGCCTTTAAATCAAAGCACGCAAAATGTCACTCAGAGCTGAGACCTGCTGTTGTAAGCAAAGTAACTTTTTCTATGAGCTTGATGCATGCTTTCAGTCTGCAGGAATGGCTGCACTCAGCTTCCTGGAAAAACACAGCTCCATGGTCAGCTCTCTGCTCTGACAGTGGCTGAGAGCTCCTCAAATGCTGGCTGAAGGGAGCAGGCAGCATTGCTCTGTTTGCCTGTTCCCTGCTGTGTCCTTTCCCTGGGGTGCTTCAGCTTCTCCCTGGCACACATGCACTACCTGGAGCTGTTTGCTGGCAGGGAATTATTTGTTTCAACAATAGGATACATGTGATTTTCAACTTCATCACCAGAAGATGTGCATAGGAGGGTACTACATCAGTTACTTCAGTTATCAATGAGTGGCTGTTCCCCGGTTAAGGAAAGTAATGGTTTTGATTTCTGCATATTTCTGTGATTCCATGATATTCTAGAAAGTGTGGATTATATTCTAGCCAGCAGATAAGTGAAGGAAAATGCATCTGAAAAAGAGCACTGAGAAGTGACTCCAGTTCTTACAGAGACTGATGTGTCTTGGCTGTTGTCAGTGTGCAGCTGGGAGGGAAAAAAAGGTAAGCATAAAAGCATCTGAAGTCTTAATAACTCTCAGAAAAATGAGCAATGTGCGAAAGATTTTTCCTCAGCAAGGCAAACTCTATCATACCTGCAGATGATGTTATCCCAAAGTAAATTAATGAAATGGTGACATTCAGGGAAGGAACAGCTGACAGCTTTGTACACATCTTCAAGCATGGAAATGAGTGATATTTTTTGGCAGACTTACTTGAAACAAGGATGATAAATAAAACCATAGTAGACTGACAGAGAGAGCCCACTCACAGGTTGTTTACTGAAATGAAGATACAGCTGAAAGTAATTACTTGTTTCCCAGAGGTATAAGTGATAGTGCCTTGTACAAGAAATAATACTTGGTTATTTCAGTTGGAATGTAAAATAGGATAGAAAGGTTTCCTCTTTCTGAGGTTAGATGCTGGGTATTTTCACCTTCTTTCAGAAAAGTATGTGTTTATGAATGTAATATATATAACATATGCAGTCAACCATCTATATGCCACTGGCAATTAGGAAGTGAGGCAATGTCCAATATAGTTTTCCATTAACAGCCAGGATCTTCCTGTACACATTCTGATTAAAAGCCTGACTTCGTGGCGCGTAAGATTAAAAATACTCCTTTAAAACAATGTATTTCTGAAGATGATCCTCTCCTGGCTACAAAATCATCTTGAGACACTTGGAGGCAGGGCTGCTTGATCTTGACATTTTAGTTGTGTGCAAACTGTAGTAAAATTACAATTGCATTCAGTCCTAGCTACTCTGTACCTTCTTGCTGGAGAACATTTGTTTTCTACGTCCTCTCTTCCAGACTGGGAAATGCGGGAAGGCAGCCTGGCAGCTTTTGCAGAGGTTGCCTCAGTGCCATCTTTTCCTAACATGGGTTTGCAGTCAGCCCCTTGTAAGCAGCCTCTCTTGCCTTGCCACATGGAAAAAGAACCATTGCTTTTTTTGGTTTTCCTCTGCTTAAAGACAAGGCTGCTTCTTACCTGTGCCAGTTCATGTACTGACTTTTTTCTTTTCTTCCTCCTTCAGTAGAGTGGGGTGATTCACAAACTCTTCAGAAAGATAGCATTATACACAGTTTATAGTACAAAGGGGGGGAAAAAAAGGTCAGATGAATGAGCATGAAGGAGATTTCTCCTGTGTCCTTTGGAGGAGAAGCAGAAAGATTGGGAATGGTATCTATGCACAGTAGGTGTCTGCTTTGACTACCTGACAATACATGGTCATTGCAAAGGTGAGTCCGAGAATCTAAGAGAAAAGAAACAACAAACATTCGTTTTTCAGTAAGTAAAAAAACCCTATTTGTTGAAACAACAAGAAAAAAAGAGAAAAGCATGACACTATTTTTGTTCACACACAGGAGGACATGTCACATACTGCTTTTCCTGCCTGTTCATGTCCTTTTTCTATTCCTAGAGCCTGTCTGCCTTTTGTCCTTATCCGTATTGCTGTCTTACAGAATGAACAGTAAGAGCAGGGGAGAGTTGATTTCTCCGTCAAGAGCAGGCACCAGATACTGGGAAGAGGTATATTGAAAAAAATTTGGATGCCTTTTGCTTGAAAATATTTTACAGTAGCAATCCACAGCTGTGTGGGTACTCTGTGGGTGTCCCTGTATCTGTTGTTTTGAAAGACTTTGGGTTAATCCCTGGCCCTACGGATGCTGTGGTTTACTTGACTGTACTTTACTTTTCCAAGTGTACAGTGTGCACAGGTCCCTGTGGGAGAATCACTGGAGACTGAACATGCATTAATCATGGCCATCAATGCCTCATCAACAATGGCTGTGTTTTTCTACTCAGCCTATTCAAGAGAAGCAGCAGGGAGGTGGGGGCTGTTCTCCCAGCTAAGCACTGACCTGTTGTGCTGCCTCTGGGGGATTACTTCATCAAAAGGGGATGGGGAAGAGAGTCTTATTTTCCTTCTAGCTGAAGTACCTCTATGAATGTACTAAGTGCTTTTCACTTTCCCTTTCCAACACCACTGTAAGAGTTGTCACTGAAATGAAGGTCTGCCAGGTAGAAAATTTTAGGGTATGAGTTCTGTTTTAAGCACTTAATTTGACCACTTCAAATTTAGTCTTTACATGAGTAATAGTTCCTGTTAATGAGTACTTTGAAAGAATATATGAATACACACACACAGAGAATTATATTTATGAAGAAAAAATGGTTATAAAGTTGTTAATCTTCCTCAAGTCTCACTCTTCTACAGTGCAATCAGGTTTTGGTGTGCTGTTTATAGCAAGCACTGGCCTTTTGGAAGCGTCCACCTTCGGGGACAGCTACATAACGAAACAGTGGTGGCTGAACTTGGTTTATAATTTGAAGCATGCACGACTGAGGAAGATTCTTCTGTTGCATGTGCTGTTATGTCCTTCAAATTATGTCACTGTATGATTCTCTAAGATGCTCAACATGAAAAACTACCACACTGTGTGGGCCAGAACACAACTGAAACAGCAGCAAGAGAGGGGGCCCAGTTCATTTTAGGTGACAGTACACAGAAACTTTTGTCATCAGGTAGATTCAATCACACCAGGCAGGTGGAAGCCAGACTGAAAATCTGTTGTGTTCTGAGGTGTTTTCCCTGCATAGCACAGCATTTACTAGGAATATGAATTTGCATTTTTAAATTGTCTGAAGTGCTTCCTCCCATGCAAACTAGCAATGCCTTTCTGTCAGAAAGATTGTATTGTCTTAGAAATTTAATATATTTAGAGTATTTATGAGAAGGACTCTGACCATAGGCTGCTGGGGGTTTTTAGTGTATCTTTTAAATATACCCTAAGTGCTGAATGAATGCTCAAAAGCTGGTTTGTTTTTTTTAATCATGGTAATATATTAACAACAGTCATAAATTGCCTGTCTGCCATATGATCTTGTGCTTTTTTCTCTAAGCATATCTGCTTATTCTACTGGAACAAACCCCAAAACTCTACGGAATTTGGGCCTGTGAAACGTCAGGCATTTGCATTAATAAGTTGCAGCCAATAAATGACATATGAGAGAGTAAGATATGTGCCATTCTGCCTAATCTGTCATTATTGGGAATGTGAGTGGAATACTGATCCTAGGCTCTCTCCTGCTGCTGCTGCTAGTGGCATACCAGGCAAATAAAAAAAAAACCAACACCCCAACCAAACCAAACAACCATGAGTTAATTTCCAGTTACACGGTGTAAATTAGCTTAGCAATGCCATCCTTTGTGTTTTCATGTTGAGTGTGAGAGAGGGAGAGCTGGAAACTAAAGTTAGATCTTCACTGAATTTAGAAAAGGGACTTTGAACCAGCCTGAGCTCTAGCACAACTTTCACCTGTGTATCCTCAGGCTCTGCCACTGGTGCTTAAACTGGCACAACCACAGCAGGCTGGGTTAAAGGCACAGGCATGCAAGAGACAAAGTGGTGGACAACAGATTCTTCTCTGACCAAAGTCACAGTGGAAAGGACTGCAACTCAAAAATCTGATTGGCAGGTCTATGCCAATCATAGTAAGGGAGCATAGGTTTATTGGCAGGGTTGACTAATGGGCACCACAACCTGATTTGTTATTTACCCTGGGCCTGAGGGATGAGGTTGAAGACTTAAGCTGCCTCTAGACTATGCTGCAGTTGGCTATTTAGCCTAAGTCCTCTCTGGAGAATAACTGGACAAATACAGGCACCCTAAAGGCAGTTCATCCTACCCTGATTAGGTGTCTGGAGTCCAGTCTCCCCTCCCAAGTTTCAGTCTTAGATAAACCACTTGATATAGTGCCAGCTCTTTGCAGTGCATAAAAACCAACTGCAGTATTCCTAGTTCTGTGCCTTGTACACAGTGTTTTAACTAAAGTAAAACTCAAAGTACTTAATAATTTTGCATGACGGTAGAGGAAAAGTCTGCGAGATTTAAAACCTGCTTGAGCAGAGTATATATCTGAATCTGTGGTTACTTAGTTAGTTACAATCAGTTAGGATTTGAAAATTGATATTAAACTGTACCTGCACCATAGCTGTGCACAATCCAAAGATTCCCACTGCCAGTAAGTTTTCCTGGAGCCATACTTTGACAGTTTCATAGCAAGGCTAAAAAGAAAAACAAACCAAGAATATTGTATTGGCCATAAATACAGCTCTACTCTCCTAGGAATATACAGCCAGAGAAAAAATGGATCTGACCTAGCTGCTAGGTAGCATGGATTATCATTTCAGTGCTGGAGCAGCTACAATGTATTTTTGGGTTGAAGCTTGAACATGGAGTACTAATCCCAGTGACCCAAAAAAGTGCACCTCCAAAATGCTGCTTGAGCACTGCTCCATATAAATTCAGCCAGTAAATAAAACTAGTGTGCTGGTTTTGGCTGGGATAGAGTTAATTTTCTTCACAGTGGTGGGTATGGGGCTGTGTTTTGGATTTGTGCTGAACACAGGGTTGATAACCTGGAGATATTTTTGTTACCACTGAGCAAGGGTTACACAGAGCATGGCTTTTTGGTTCCCCTATTGAACTGTCTTTATCTCAACCCACTCTTTTCTCACTTTTACTTTTCTGCTTCTCCCCTTGATCCCACTGGTGGGAAAGTAAGCAGGCAGCTCTGTGAGGCTTAGTAGCCAGCTGGGGTTAAACTACTACAAATAAACAAGCACTGGGTTTGGGTCCTCTTTGCCCTCTAAAACCCAACCAGAAGCAGTTAGAACCTTACAATGAGGCTTTCATTTTCTCTACGTTTCAGGGAAATAAACATTTCTTGTAATACATACAGACACATGAAACCAAACAGTCCCAGTGTGAGTGGCTCACTAGCTGCTCCTGCTGCACATGGGCCCATTTCATACTGTTTTCCATCATTTCAAACTGCAGTATGGGCACTCTTCCATTATTTTCTTCATGCTTTAAATTCTGCAGTAGCTGTAGCCCTGTTTTACTAGTCCAGTTTTGGGGAGGGTGGAATTGGCCCAAGTGAAACCTTTCTTTAAATAATGTCTGTAAGACAACCTTGTGCAAAACAGGGCCCCCCTGTCTTGTAAATGTTCACGGCCAAGAATCATTCAGCCTTCAGTTAGGGGCTTTTATATGTATAAAGGAAGAACTGTTAATGCCCATCAGAAGCCAGAGGGTTAACCTGCACTGATTTTCTTAGTACCCTGAATAAAATAGAGGAACTTTTCAGTCCTTAAATTAAAAAAATTACCTGGAGCTACTCAAGAAGTATAAGGAAGCTGTGTTTGATGTGAACTCAGCCTCTGTGAGTACCAATCCATGCATATGAAATCTCACTAGAAAGTGGCCAAGAGAGCTTTACTCATTGTCTTCACAAACCATTAGAACCAGCAAAACTTAGTTATAATTCCACTTCATCAGGTGGCCTTACTCCACACCCCTCCTGTGTAATTGCACTACCTGTAATTAGCACAAAGAATTGCTGAGCTAATTTCAGAGACATATTTAGGCTCTGACTATCTGTTCCAGAAAGATCTTGCTGAGGCCATTGTAGGGAAATTATCCCATGGAGTTTTGAATTTGATTACAGGCAAGTGCAGAAACTCAATGCAAAAAAAAAAAAATGCTGCTGGCAACTCAGCGGAACAGTTCCCACTCTTCTGTGCAGTGGAGGCCCCCGAACGAGAGCTCCTGGTGGGAGAAGAGTGCTCAAGGCTCTCACAGTCCTCTTGCCTCAGGACTGCCTGGGCCGTGATAAGCTACAGCTGCTGCTCCAGGGCCTGTGTGTGCATGAACCATTTGCCTTTACTGCTACTTGACCCCAGTAGGTGGGACACTAAAAAGGACATTCCTGCCATGTCCTAGTTTGATGTCACTAGTCTGTGCTGCAGATCGGTGTTGGAATGGACCTGTCTGCAGTGTGAAACAACAGCTTAGAGCCTACTGAAAGGAAACCAGCTCATAAAAATAACTAAATAGGGGATTTCCTTGGAGGTCAAAGGCCACAGCTCAACAGGAGCCTTCTGAAAGCACCTGATGAAAGGTGAATTAGGATAGAATGAGGTGCACAGCTTATCATCTGTGCAGCCCTGCAAATGACTACCTGCCTGCCCTTCCCCTGGGCTGCAAGGCAGCTGCTGCCGTGTGCTGCAGAGCTACTCACCGCTTTCCACCAGGTCCCCGGGGAATGGAGCCCACAATTCTCACTGAATTCTAAGCAGCAGGAGTCTGGCACCCGGGTTGTGTTGTACACTTCGAACCAGTCCGTGTAGTTGGAGACTCCACAGCATCTGAACTGGAAAAAGATGAACCAAGGTGATGCCATAAGTGTGATCTGTCACTGACTTCTGCCTGTTCTGACTTTGCCTCCTAGAGCCTGACACTCAGTGCATTTTGATTATACCAGCAGAGGCTTTAAATTTTAAAGGAATACAGTACTTCCTCAGTTTTACCCAAACAGACCCTTTTCTCCACTCTTTTGTATTACGTTTAAATATGGCCTTGTACGCAGCTAATGTTGATGCAAGAAGCAAAGGCCCCTATTTGCAGTGGGAAGATATTGCAGGTGCTGAAACTGGATAACCTCAGACAAGTACTGAGATTGAGTTATTGACTGACCAGAATTGTAACAGTTGTTTGCAGCTTGTCAAGAAAGAAGATACAGGTACAGCACCCAAGAGATGAAGGCACTGGGATCTCTACAGCACACTACTTCTGGGATCATGGTTGGAGTAAACAAGGCAAATCTCTCACTAAGCTGTTAATTACTAATCACCTTTGAAAGTCTTTGCCAGTCAGCAAAAGGTGTATTTCCTCCTCTTCTCTCTGTGCTGCAGTTCTTTAATGTCATCATCTGATGCTGCTCTAATAGTTGTGCCTTAAGTGTCTGCCTACAACAACACAGTGTGTGCAGAGATCACAACACTGAGAAATTGTAAGGTCTGTTTGACTTTGGTAGTGGGATGAAAGGTACAGAAACACACAGTGGTAGAGGGAATGGCTCTGTGGCCATCTTCCCCTTGGGAACTGGTATATTCCTGTGATAGGAAATAAGCTAGCACTCATTACCATATAGATGTATACACCATCTGTCGCCCTTATGCAAAAGTATGAATTTGTTGGGATTTAGACACTTCAGCACAAATGAGTAAAACAAGACAGCACTGGACTGCAGAACTGCTCTCTGCTATTCACAGTACCTCACACTTTTTCGGGGCTATGCTAGCCACCTACCTAGTCCCAAAATTACTTGCCAAGATCTTATTTTTTTATATGTGATTTTAGATAAGCCTGAAGAGTATTTTTCGCATCCCTATAGAGACCAGTTCTCTTGTTTCTGAGAGATTCATAATCTGCATCACCAGGGCCAAAGACCTAATTGAGATCCTGATGGCTTGAGGGAGAGTTTTCCTTTGTTATAGAACAGTTGCAGAGTTCAGGCTGTAGCAGAGTTGCAGTGTTCAGGTCTTGTTGCACACACAAAATGTGCCACTCCAGACCCATAGAGGGCAGAGATGTCACACGCTGCCTCATGCATCTTATGATGCTTCAAGAACTCAGAAAGTACTCCTTGATAGAGATATTTCAGTGCTCACAGCAGAGTTTTTCTTCTGTCAAGGAAAAGTCAGAAAACTTTCCTGGACTAACATCTATCCTTCCAAGTTTCTGCTCCAAATTTTGATTTGGTCGGTGGCAAGACTCAATCCTCCACTTGCAAAGGTTTGATTTTTAAGTTTACAGGCTTCATTTTCTACAAACTGACATGAAACTAGAAAAAATGTTTGTGTCTTTCTTTTTTCCTTCTATGTTCCTGCACAGAAAACAGGAGGTCCATGTGTAACAGGTCCCAAAAGCGGGTAGGAGCAGCCTGGAATACATGGCATCCATTTGAGGAAGGCTGGTTTATTTGGAAATCTAACAAGAAGAAGGTCTTGCAGGCTGTCATCATTAGAGTCAGGAGGCAGCTCTTTGATAGACAGCGAGAAGTGACAGCTTGTAAACAGCAAGCCTTAAAAATGTGGCTCATCTGTGATGTAGAGTGTGCAGCGGTAAGGGCTGAGACATTTGAGTGATGTTCTGGCCAAACACAAGTGACACAAGTTTGCATAAATCAGAACTAGACTCCTTCTTCCCATAATAATGCATGGCTGAAGGTGTCAGTCTGACAGACTAAGGAGATGAAGATGAAGCATGGGTGCTGTAGCCAAGTGCTCACTAACAGGTTGAGGACAGCTGCTCCTATGGAGCCTGTGAAGCAGGAGGTGGTTAGGCCATGAGCTAGGATTGGGACTCCAAAGAGTAAAAATTCCTGGTAAACCACAAGGTGAGAATAGGATGAGCTGCAGTTGGACACAAACTGCCTGCCCACACAGATTCTCTGTACAAGAGCACAGCAGACACAGCAATGGAAGAATGGGCTAAGAGAAGTTCAAGGTATAAATAAAGGACATAACACAGGATCAGTGGTCTTGGGACTGGAAGAAATAATGTCTGTAACTATAAACTGAAGAAATATCTTTGGAAGACAAAGAAAGGATGAGCAATGGGATTAAGCAGCAGATGATCCATAGCCCTAATCAAGAGGAGGTGATGAATACAGCAGAGTTCTAACACCACAGAGACCTGAGAGTGCAGAGGCAAGGGAAGGAGCACTGCTCAGTGAAGGCCAAGTCCTGTGACTGGCATCTCTAGGGAGCAGGGGCATTGATCCATGCTCAAAGATGCAGGAATGAGGAAATGAGCAGCAACGGGACTGAATTGGTCACCAATTCAGATCCAGCAAAGGAGTCCACTAGAAGCCAGAAAGGCAGGTAAGCTGAGAGCTCAATAAACTCAGAGACTTCACTATGGATGTCCAATTAGAAAAGAGAGAGTGCAGGAGTGATTTTGGATCATGTGACAAGCAACTGATTTATCCCAGGTTGATGCAGCTGAACAGTAAGCAGCCAAATTGTTGAGGGAGATGAGGGACCATTAGAAGAAAGGGGAATATGGAGGACTTTTTATAGAGTCCTTTTAGATTTGACAGCAATGTTCTTTTGAAAATCGGCAAGGTTTCTAAGCAGGGATAGTTGGAGACAGGCCTACACCTGGAGGATGGAGAAAGCTCAGGGCACGTGAAGGACAATGTCTGTCACCAGCAGTTTGTTGTAGCCAGTTCTACCACAAAGGCTGATGTTCCGCCAATGCCAGGCATGAAAGCATTGAAGAGTCGGTTCTTGATACAACCACATTCATTTTTTGGTCACATTTACACTCCTGTCTTGTTCCCTTCACAAGTTAAGTGATAAAATTACACAAGTTTGCCTAATTGCTTAGTTCTGTTCCTACTTTCAACATTTACATTTTTTAGAAATAATTACAAACTAACAGTGCTTATTTTGGAGGACCCAGACTAACACACTTTAAAAGGGTTTTAAAAATCTATTTAAAAAGTTTCTATCTCAGTGCAAGAGTGCAACTCCTTGTAAGGAGTTGGACACTTGTACATATTTTACATTATTCCCAATATTGAAGGCTAAGTAGACCTTATCTTCTTTGACAAATTCCTGCAGACTCAGTCAGGCTGGGATAGGGTTTGTGAAAATAAACAGATATTCAATCCTTGTTGCAGACAGTTTTTTAGAAAAGCCTTGTTTTCTGGTTTTGTGAATGGGGAAAAGAACTAGAGACAAGTTAGGGGGCCTTCTATACACATTTTTCCTCCATCACTGTAAAAAGTGATGAATAATATAGTTTTGTTCTAAAAATCATGTTTAATGGGTGGTTTGGATTATTTCGGAAGTAATTCTAAAATATGGCTTGATCTAATAGAATCAATGACTGGGAATAGGGAGATGAGTCAAATTTCTTCTCAGTTACAGTGGTCTAAACAGACATGAAAAGACATTACACAGCAGCAAAAGTGAGCTGAATTTGCTCACTTTAGTGAAGCTAATAGGTTTTCTGCATGCCTCTTGAATTACTGCCCAGTTAGTTAAAAGTAGAAGTGCTCAAATATTGATCACAAAGATGTTGGGGATGAAGCAACATTTTAAAAATTAATGCCTGTTTCTCATTTTCTAATGATCTCCACCTGTGACTTTAACCAGTCCTGGTGGGTAAGGAGTTTAATGCAGTTCAGGGTAACTTACCTCCTGAACTATCAGAATTTTAGTCATGTTTGAAAATCACTTTGTAAGCTTTCGTACTCTTCAGTCACGACACACAGAATTCATCTGCTTGTGTTTCTGATCCTTTTAAGGTTTGAAATGCTATTGAGAAAGGCTGAGAGTTTGCTTAGCTGAAGGTATTAAAAAGAAATCAATAGAATGTTCTGATTTGAAACAGCTCCCTGACCTAGAGGCTTACTAGGACTGCAGAATGAGTCCACTGCCTTTCCTCTCATACACTTTGCAGGTTTGCAGTTTAACCCAACTCCTTTATCGGTAACGTGAGCAGCTCAGGCATCAGCCAAAACTGCAACTTCCTCTTAAAAGACAGGCCCCGTTTTTCCCTTTTTTCCAGTTTCTTGAAAATGGTAGGCTTCTGTTAAAAAGAGGAAAACCATTTCTCAAGGCACAAAGGCTTTGGAAAAGAAAACCTTCCTCAAAAGGTGCTCAGGCCTTTCACACTTTGACAATCACCACTCACAAGTCACTGCGTGCACAGGGCATCCACACTCCCAGTCAAAACTCCCCTCTGATTTGTGACTGGCCAGTCCCACAAAAGTCAAATGCCATCTAAATGTGATTCCTTAGAAAAACTTCTTCCTCCTTTTTTCAGCCAAAGCTGCCATACACAGTAGTATCTAATGAATGGAGGATGGGGATGGTCCCTATCGTAAATCTTGAGAGAAATTAAGAACTATGCCAGAGTGTCAAAGCTACTGCTTTAACCACTGCTCAGGTTCTGAAAAATACTTTTACAAAGAAAGGGGTGCAAATGCAGAGGGGAGAAGAGTTCATTATCATTTCTGTTACTGTCATGTTTTTTACACGGCACTTTTTTTTGTGAGAATGCTGTTTTCCATTCCCATACAGACACAGCCCATGGCTCAGCCAATGACTGATGTCTCCCATCAGGAAAAACACTGTCCTGTATGGCATCGTGGTTGCCCTACTGTGGGTTTTGTTGAGAGCCTTAGGAGGCAGAATGCAAGCAGCAAGCCTGAGCTGGGACTTCCCTTGCAGAAAATCCCCTGCATCACCCTAATCCTCCAATCAGTGATTACACTCTACTGATTAGGGATGTAAGAGATAATGATTATTACACAAAAATCCCCCAAGTTGGCATTTAGATAACTCTATTCAACTGCAAAGTGTTTTACATAATTACCCATGATGGGATTGTCTTTGCTGCACCTCTGCAATAGTCTATTCCCACATAGTTTTGAAAGATACATGTGAGAACCAATTATGCAGAGTGGCAAAAATGGATCTGTGGGAGCTCTTTGCTGTTCTCCTCAGTGCCCAGCATGGGGAGCACAATGACTTTGACACTGTGGTACTGCCAAGCTGGCACATGGTAATTTCACAGTGGCCATGAGAGGGTGATGTCCCCTGGCTGTACACAGCCCATGGGGTGGCATTTTCTTGTCATCTTTTGAGCTCCTAGGAGTTAGCTAACATGAGTTTCACCTGAAACTTATAAGGCACTCTTTAACCTATAATGGGTTTCAAGACCAAAGGAATTACCAGGACAAATGACCGTGATCTGCAGAACTACACAAACCACAGACTATTGAGTCCTGCCTCAAACCCAAGCTGGTCACTGAATGTGACCATTTCCTTTAAGCAAAAAGCCAGGTCTAATTCTTTAGAGAAAAAGAATCTATTGTGCTGCTGTACAACAACATCCAACCACCAGATATGTCTAACTTGAGTTTTTAGCTCTTGGATCAATTACAGAGCCCTTTCCTCTCACAACCCTTTTTCCTTCCTGCTCTCTTTTTAAGATATTCAATCACATCACTACTTCATCTTTGCCTGTTTATATAAGGTATTTAAAATTTTTCACCATAATGTCACTTTCCAAAATTATTATTATTTTTTTACATCTTTTCTGAATCCAATCAACTCATGAAGATTTTGAAAAAATGTGACTATATGAACTAAACACTGCATATATTGTTACACCTATTTTACGCAAAAGGGAGAAGATGTATGGTGTTTATATTCCGTGAATCCTCCAAAAACTGCCTTTCTCCCCACCTTTGCTATATGCTTTTAAGACTTCTTAGGGTGTCACTGAAAGCAGATTAATACTTACTACAAATATTTTAATATTAGTTGTTTTTACTACATTTTTACTACACATAGTTAAGTTACTGTAAAAGAGTAAACTTTCTAATACTGTTGGATATAAGCAACGATATTAAAATTTTTATCTGTATTTCACATGGCTTACTCTTAAGCTAGCACCACCAAATGCATTTGTCTTGTCAGTAACTGATACCTTCTCATATTTGATGTACTGGAAAAAGGAAAAAGTATTGGAAGAGGAAATTATTAACAATATTGCAAGATGCTGAGGCCTTGTAAAGGTAACTGAAAGAACTTTTCACATGCAGTTGTTGGGACGCAGGACTGAAATTGGGTTGTTTCCTGGACCTGAGCTGTTTGTCTTTCACACACAGGAGTGTTGTAGGCAACCTACTGCACTCAACATAGGTCCTGCAGACCCAAAGATGCACAAGGAGTTTGGCCAATCAGTTCTTTTGTTCTGTTAGTGATCTCAAAGTTTTCATTTCTCAGATCATTTCTGAGCAGCCTGTTGCTCCTGTTACCCTGTATTGTCCATAAGAGGAGACTTTGGGAGCACTGGGAGAGATTACTATCTTTGATCCCTTTAAGACATCAGGCAAGACTAAGACTAAACCCCTCCTGTCTGTACCACACTTGCACCTCTGGAGGAGAAACTGAGAAGGCTATGCAAGATGTTTTGAGTGAAGCCAAGGTGATGCAAGTGCTTCTGCCTAAAGCAGGAGAAAAGCTGGAGCACTTCTCCGTTCAAGAAGTAGAGAACACGAAATCACAAAGATCACCCCCAGGAGAACTGACTGAACTGAATACGAAACAAGTACAGAGCTAATAAACCTGAACTGTCAGTGATGGTGTTTCCTCAGACAAGGACAGAGGAGGAAGCCAGCTACAATGTTCACCAGTCCTTAGCAGATGAACACTGGCAGAGGGCTCTCAGAGAATCAGGACAAAGGAACAGCAGTGACAACACAGCAAAAAGCATTCTCAGTCCACCTGTGATGGAGGATGATTGAATTCTGCTGTGGAAAACGTACTGACTGTAGGAGGAGGTTACAAACACCATGCTCTGTTTCCATTTTGACTCACTAGTGGGAGCAATAATAGCAGTGAAACAGGACAGAAATTAAAAAGCGGTTGAAGAGGTTCTTTGCTATTATGCTATTGCTCTTCATCCCAACATAAGCCACCCCTTTGACTTCAAAGAAAAGGTACTGCTTGTTTCCTGTCTGACCAGCTCCTTCACACTCTACACAGGACAGAACTGCATGATATTTAGGCATCAACTTAGTATAACATTAGTATAGCATTCTTAGTATAGCATTCTTCTAAAAGGAAAAAGATATTTTCTGTCAAAGGAGAAATAAATAAAAATTACCACTTGTTACAAAAAGCAGAAAGTTTAGTCGCTAATGTGCTGACTGGGCGGGAGAGAGTGACTTGGGATTTGGAGATTTAATTAGGTTCATGCCCAGAACATGCTGTTACAGAACCCAGAAGGTAAAGAGAAGAGGTAAAAGAGAGAGCTCAGACTTACATCTGTTTGAATGATGCTCCATGCATTAGTGAGGCCAATATTTCCATCTGTCCCATACAAGTGAAGTCCTTTCTTCAGATCCCGCTGAGCATACTTGTCAATCTAAAACCAACAACAAGACACAGAACTCAAAATCTGCTAAGTACCACATTTCAGAATCAAAGAGCATGGAGCACAGAGCTGTTGGACAATGGTCCTGTACTGAAATGAATAAAAGTTTAACCAACATTTTGTAAATAACATGAGGAGTTCCTCTTCTGAGTTTATGTTCCTGTTTCTCATCACAGAGACCTTTAATACATCTTTTCCCTTCTCACGTAACTACCAAAGTACTACAGGGAGACTGGATGCAGTTTAACCACTCATTTTTGCAAATAAGCCTATCTATGAAACCATTCATCTACACACAGTGTTTCCTTTTAGTTTAGTATATTTAATTGTGACCAAGAGCATTAATGTGTACTCCTCCATACTGGAAAACAGACAGACATGGTGCATGCCTAAAATGATGTAACAAATGCTAATTTTGAGTTAACAGAGGCAGCAAAGGTATTCTGCTTTCTGCTTCTGCCATACACTTGGGCTTCACTTCTGATTTGTGCAGTTAGAATTGTTTTCTGACTGCAGCTGCAAAAAAGGTGGATGCAAAGAATCTTGCACAGTGTAAAGGAGGAATTTTCAACCCACTACATCATAATTATTATGGAAAAAATATAAAGTTACTCAACAGTATGACTCTACAAAAATACTATGACCTCAAAAGCTCACCATGTCCAGGAAGCATCTGCTGTATGTGCAAAAGACTGTGCTTGATCTGTCCAATTCTTTTGTTTCCTTCCTGAAAGTTTACCAGCATCATGTTGAGCCAGTAATAAAAAAGCTTTGAGGCAATAAAAGAAACAACACAAGTTAAGATTAACTACAACTTAATCTCAGCACCTTAACTATCATGCAAGGCCTTTCTCATGGATGCCTTCCTTAAACAGAAGGTGCTGTGATCCCTCTGTAATTATCATGTAAGCTGCTTTTGGCTTTACACAGAGATTATACATAGTCACTGGTATGTTAATTAGAAGAGAACACCAAAGCTGAAAGCTCTCATTAAATTTGGAATTAGTTGAGAAAATTATAGGCAATAAACGATAAACTTATATGTGCTGGGGATTCCTAGCATTCATTTAAGAATTAGATTGAACTGTGTTTCAGCTCTGCACTTACCCTCACCTCCCTGTGTCTCAACTGGACCTGCTGTGATCTCCAGCAGAGCCATCAATTAGGATGGAAGGGCATGGTTGTGATGCCAGTCTCAGAGAGGCTTGGAAATTTAGTTAATGTCCTACAGAGGCGGTGATGTAAATTAATTGTCGAAAAATTAATTCTTATTCAGAAACTGACAGAGGTGAAAAGAAACAGTGTAACTAAGGGCAGGTGGGGACAGAAATCCAGCAAGGCGATCTGTTACCTTGAAGATGAAAGAGAAGGGTTTATTTTTTAATATTAATTTATCTCACCTGAGAATATCTGCCCTGTAGAGTGAGACAGCTACACACCAGTCTTAGGCTCATATCAATACTAATATGGAACAAGGGAGAGAACAGCGATTCTTATCTGAAGGGTAAATGCCATGTTAAAAGGATGCAAAATGCAAAGTTTACACTTCCTTACTCAAGTTTTGCTTTGCAATCTTGACATCCTATTTGAGATGGATACTAACATCATGATAATTTATTAACTTAACATTCATAGAAGATCAAGAGAAAAGTTTTGTTAGTCCATGTGTGCTTTAGCATGGTCTCGAGAGATTGTGTCACCAAGCATTCCTGATCTTCCTTCTACCTGGAGAAGCCTCACTAGCAAGCAACTTGCTGAGGCTTTCTCATAAAATTAACCACTTTTCCTGCACAAAGAGTGCAAGGCCTTTATACTGGGAACACAGCTGGCATCAGATTTCCATATTTCCGAAATTAAGTAACCAGCAGAGCATTAGTCAAGAAAACAGGCACTATGTGACCAGTTCTCCCACTGCTATTTCAGAAAGCCTCAACATCAAGTCCTGCACATGGTATGACCCATCATTATTTGTTGTTTTAAAAATAAAGTGCCTGCTTGAATTTTGCTTGGAAGAGGATGTAATGTTTTTTAGAATCCCACACCATACGTGTGTCTCACTTCCTTATCTCTCTCTCATCTCTATGCAGGCTACAACTTTGAAAGAGGCAAACACATGTTGTGGAACAGTACTGCCAGATTGTTTTACCTTTTTATTTCATGTCCACTGACAGGGAAGGCATCTGGAAATACCAGTTTTACACATATACACACAGTGAGAACTTTATACTGATTTGAGTGATGGTAAAGGTAGGATTTTACACAGTTCTGTTTTTCTAAAGTTTCCATCTGACCTTCTAATTAAGTATGCTGTACATATAACAGTATGCTGCTCTCTGATTTAAAATCTCTTTGTCACAGAGCTACTCTCTGAAGCATTCTCACTCTTCTGTTTGCTTACACTAGGGTCAGAAAGTGTTGATCAAACCCAAGGAATAACCTTGTACAGAACAACTGAGTTTGTGGGCGCTGACTGGGCTCCAGGAGAAAGGGGGAACAGGGATCAGCCCTTGGCCTCTTGGCACTTGTGTCTGCAGCTGAAGCGCCAGCAGGAAGCCCCCCACCCTCTGTGTCTCCCCTGTTTCCATTTGTTATTAATGTGTTACCTTGCATGAATTAATCAGTGGTGATGTAGCCTTGGACTTCCTAAGAGCCCAGATGAAATTAAACAGGAGGGCTGCTCTCGTTCCCACTGTGAGGAGCTCAGTCTCTACGTGCAGTCCTATTAAAAGCACATTGACCTCTGCTCAAATAACCTGTGTGCAAGGTTATAAGATGGATCTTTTTCTCCCAATTGAAGCACTGCTTGAAGCTCTAGACATATGATTCCTACTGGCTTTGACTAGAGAGGGATAAGTAAAATCCAAGACCTATTTGTGGGGCACATCTGGCAAGTACTCTTCCAGGTCCTCCTGTTTCCTCCTAACCTCAATTCTTTTCCTTCCTCAAAATATTTTTAGAATAACAGTAACTTTTCAATATGCCTTTATTCTAATTGTAACTTTGATTTAAATGAAAACTCCCAAAACACCCCCAGCTGTCTCTTCTGCCTTTAATTTTTTCAGAAAATGATCTTTCTGAAAATGAAATGCTGCGCCACAGTGATTCATCACATCTCCTGACAAATTATCCTACCCAATATTCACCAATCTGTCAGCTTTCCTTGTTTGTCTCTGAGCTCCCAGTCCTCAGCCAGGCAAAATATCTGTCTCAAATCAGGACCAAAGTATTATATTTAATATTCTGCAATTTAAATCTGCTGCATTCTTCCATACACAAGCCAGGCCCTTCACAAACACAGCTTTAGTGAAGTAGCACAAAGAAGAATAACAAAAACTCTGCAGACAAACTGTTGCTCTAAACGAGGTGCCTGTTTTTAGACATGTGGAATAGCAGAGATTTCTTCAGACGAAAGAGTTTCTTAAAGATTTGGCAGCAAGAACCTTTTATCAATCTGTTAGTGAAGAAGAGAAAAATTCTTTTCCTCCTTGGGATTCATCAGTCAACAGATGAGAGGTGAAAGCTGGAAGCTGGCATGCCATCCATGTAAATTCCTGTGAGCCCTGGGTTCACAGACATACTGGACATACTGGAGCCTTGCCCATGCTTATCAGCCCCATCAGGTTCCAGTGGTGTTTCTGGTAGGTTAAATGTGTCCCAGTGTGGTGATCCACTGCAATCCATGCCTTCAAGAGAAGCATTTCTTAGAGCAGAGCATGCATATTGCTGCACTTTACCTAAGCTAAGATCCTGTTCCTACTGCAAAGAGCAGCAATATTTTCTCACTGACTTCCTTTAAGCCCTAATAGGGCTCTTAAATCTCTCACTGTTCTATTACAAAGACTTTCTAAAAAATATATACTGACCTAAGGTGGACAAGTCATGTGCAGAGAGTTTCAGTTTCAAGGAAACTCAGTATTTGAACGGCAGAAGGGAAAGCTACAAGAGATGTGGCAGGACTGGAGAGAACCTGCCACAGAGGTCAGGAAAAGTGGCTGGAAGCTGGATGCAGTTAGAGAGAATGGGCAGGGATCTATCTGAGCCTCACCTAAACTACAGCTGGGACAAAACATTGCTTAAAAAAATCTTACTCCAGCCTGCATATAAATTCAGGCCAAATTAAAGTGTTTCTTTCTTAATCTGTATTCCCTTGAGGCAGCTACTTAAGCCATAGAAATGCACACGTAAGGCTGCTTTTACTGTCAGCCTTGTCCCCTCATTGCCTCAGAAATCCAGAGCCTCTGAGCAGAACTGTGGCTGGCTGGCTGACAAGCCCAGCTGGAGAAGCCAGCACACTTCAAGAGGACCTGGGGCTGTCAGACTCCACCTTGTCTCCTTGAATAAGACAAGCTAAGAATAATTGAGGATGAGATAAAAACTATGTAACAACAGCGACAACAAACTCCTGCTTAGCACAGACATGCTGAAAGCGCTACATGAACATTCTGCACTGCAAACACCCGGGTTCATAATTAATTCCATCTCTGTTTTACAGATGGGGGACTGTAGGGGCCTTCTCAGTTCCTGGGGGTGATTTCACAGACCTCTCACTCTCTGTCTAAATGAGAGGCTTTGGAGTTTATGTACGTACTGTTAAGGTATGAAACAGAAGACAAATACTGTTCCCTGAGAAGCCCAGTCCTGCAACTTTGCTGCTGATAAGCAGAAGGAAGTGCTTTGAGCAAAATGTCTTGGGCAAACAAGAGAATTGTGTCTGTGCAGAACAGGGGTATTATCAGTATTTGCAGCTAATATGAGGCACAACTTTGATCAAACTGAAGCTCCAGTAATACTGAAGGCACAAAGTCCTTCCCCTGTCCCAGTACACTGAGAGGGAAGGTGGTTTTCCTGGAATCTTCTCTGGAATAAAGGTCAAAAGAAGACTTTAGGGAGATCCTTATTAACTCCTTTTGAACTTGTTGAAAGCGTGAGATGTCACTTAGATTGGGCACAGCCTTTAGGAAAAGGCCAGAGGATGCCAGCAGCATCCCCAGCTTTCTAACCTGCAGGCAACTGGAGACTTTTAATTTCAAGCCTCAATGCTTTCCTACCACAACCTGAACAAAAGCTCTCCCCAAAAAGTCCCCTAAACTGGAGAAAGCCTCTCAGCAGTGTTCCAATATAGGTAAGCAAATATTCTTGACCTTTCTGGTGATTGCTTCCCTTACCTCTGTGTCGCTCCAGCAGAACAGGAGAGGCTCTAAGGAAATGACAAAATATCTAATAGTTTCCCACCAGGCAAAACTTTTAATTTAATGCCTTGATAATCATTCTCTACAAATAGCAGGCAGTGGGAAATCGAATGTAAACAGAAAGTGCCTAATCTATAAGGTCATTTGTGGGAGCTTTTGCCTGCTAAGAAGAGATGAGATTGATTGTACCAACAGGTAAGGCTTGTTTTAAATGAGATGTCCCCGAGCCTGTCTATAAGAAGCTGAGAGCTATAAATGCTCTCCTCACCACTGAAATCTTCCTTATACCATCTGCCTATAAATAGAAATCTTTTAAGATTTTAGTAAATAAGAGATACTGCATGATTTTTGGTGATATTTGGCAGTTAAGGAACAATATGCTAATTTCTTGCCAGTATCATCAATGTCACACATCTCCAGAACACTCAGCGCTGTGGGATTCCCCTCCTTGCTTTTTCCCCAAATGTGAAACAACTTCAGGACTTAATGTTTAGTTTTTTGTGGGGTTTTTTTTTGTAATTGCTTCCTTTAACACAAAAACCCACTAGCTAGTGAATTCTCTTCTCCTAACTTGACTGCAACAGCCAACATCAGGCACCACCTTACAGATCTTCTAAACTTCAATAATTTAGTTGAAATACTTATTGCTCTAGCAGTGTTTGATATCAAGAGAGATGCACTGGCACTGGCTGTGTAACTTCAGAAGAGTAAAGAATACAGGAACAGAAGATCAAAGGAAATGGTCTGTGAGCAGAAAGAATGAATGTTTCTGAAACCTACTGGCTTAGGTCAGCTGAGGTAATACCTTTCAGCTGTGCCATAGGCTCTCTACAGAGTCTTGAAAAGTCACTGTTTCTCTTGTTTCAGCTATTCATAAAACAGGAATAACCTGACTCTAGTCATGCCATAAAGTTAATAATATAATAAATAATTTGCAGTAGGCATTTGAATACCAAACCCAATGTGGAAGATGAAGCACTTCTACAGAATCTGTGACAATGAATGGCATTTCTAACCAGAGAGAGAGAGAGAGAGAGAGAGAGGGGGGACCCTTCCTGGCACTTAGAGGTAAAACTGAGGTTCATCAGGAAGCAAAAGGAAGGACAAGCATATCTTGCACTGGCCTGGAGCAGGCAATTGGTGAAACTATAAGAGTCTCCCTCTATGTGCTCTGGCAAGAACCAAGAAGTTGCAATAGTGTTTAATAAGAAACTAATAAAGTTAAAAAACTTGAGTTTTTCAAACCAGTGTTTCCAGGGCCACAGTTTGTGCATATAATTAACTGCAATTTCAGTCACTGTCTTCTGCCCACCATCACCTCCTTGTGCTTGAGTGCAGGCAGCAGCAACCAGCTGCAGGCTGCAGGAAAGGAGCCACTGAAACATCACTGTACTTTTCATACTATTGAAATGCCAATGAATGCTACAGCAGCTTTAGTTCCTCTGTTTCAAACAGGAGATTGCAAGGATGGCAAGTCACTAGAGTCTGCAACTCAAAATTTTCATGCAAGACCAAATCCAAATGTTTCCAGCAAACTGCACCTGATTTTGTCCAAATGTCTTTAAAGGTTCAAGGGAGAGACAGGCATTTTATCATTGCTGGTGTAAGGGGAAATACACTGCTCTGTAGCCAGAGGCCACTGCCACGTAACCTGTTCTTAGGCACAGCAACAGCTGAATTACTTGTGCGTCAGGTCCCCAGGTTTGTTTAAATAAAGCACATCATAACAAGCTCAGAGACACAGGCTCAAAATGTTAAGCTGCAGCTGTGCAGTTTCTTGGCTCATTTAGAGAATGAAGCCAGTAGCAGAGCCAACACCTTATTTAAGCTGTCTGTATGGCCCCTGAGCACAGGTACTGCCCAATGAGATAGTCCAAGACCTCCTTAAAAAAAACCCTCAATCTTCTTTGTTTTTATTGAAACTAGGGGTAGAAGCTTTAAATATGAATTCTTGGCTTGCTGCTTATTGTTTTAAAGGAGTTTGAATGCTGCAGCAGACATGGAGAAAGGGCTGGGTGAAACTAGGCAGGTAAATCAAATCAATTGCTTACTCAAAAGCCTGACATTGCAAAGTAACTACCATGTTATTAAGTCAATTCTTCTTAACAATTATGGATTTTGGTGACAAAAGCCTCAGCAGCGTGTTGGAGGAATTTCAAGTGAGTGAACACTGAAGTGCATGGTTTTTGTGACATACCTAATTACAGAGCATTCAGGATACATTTGATGCTGATTCTGTAGAAGGAAACTTTTGTTTACATATAAATAGGCTCTTCTTCAGATTATTAAGCTGGTTGGGAAAACCCATCCTCAACAGCAGTGACACTGGCAAAGCTGTGAGTCGTCGTGGTCCAACTGTGCCATTTCTTTTCCAGAATGAAACTCCCTTTGCAGCAGGTTTTCTTCATATACTTGCTCCAAAGCTGACTGACACAAAAGAGCTTCTGTTCCCTTTCTCCAGTTACATTTCTCACCAACTGTTGCTCTCAGCAAGCCTCCCCTGCCTTCACACATCAGCCTCATGTTCCACAGATCTCCCAACCTACCCTCAAAGCCCTCGTCTCACTCCTGTGCCACCCCTCCTACTCACTTCAATCGTCTTTCCCCACACATGGGCCTGATTCACCCCTTTCCTTCCTGTCCTAGTAAATGGTAATTTTTGCTTGATCTCTAGTGGCCTCAGGAGCACACCCAGGTGTGTAAAGACTCCTCTGAACTATGCTCATGTACTGAAATCCCATGCACACTGAATCCAAGCCAGTGGGAAAGGGAAACACTCTTTTCAAAACCTATGCTTATGTTGAGCATATTCCTAGGTTATCTGTATTCAGCCTCCTGACCTTTTGTTTTCTTTTTAAATTTTAAAAGAGATAATCACTTTCATTTGTCCTCAACAGTCATCAGTATCACCTCAGATAAGCAAAATGGGAAGGATGCTAATTAACATCATATATGCTGTTGAGCCTTTGTTTGCCAAGAGACATGAAAGGTGCGTTGCATTTGTGTTTCAAGTGCTAACAACCTGTTATCTCCAGCTACTCAGACTCAAAAAAGAGCACCAACC